>MIQA02005666.1:0-28921 GCA_001887855.2 Sclerospora graminicola
GAATGACTCGTTGTTCTGCTACAGAGATGCAAAGCTGTCAGCAGAGAAAGCAATGCCGCTCCAACTCGATTTTTGTTGCACTGAGACAGAAAAGAAGCCCCAGAATATGCTGGACTATAGCCAAAGTTTTGGTCTTTCGCCCGCAACGCCTACATTGTATCCTCGTCTGACCAATGACAAGAACGAGCTCGTTCAAATGGTTTAAATTTGATCATTCGCTTGAAAACGTGACTACTTAAAGCTCACTGATGCGTGGGGTGACTCGTAGTTGAAAGCGTCACTTGCATCGAAGAAGATTGCACCACACATGGATTGGTGGCCGGTAATCTGGTCTAGAGTTTGCTTGCTTGTAAATTTATGTTGTATTTAAGCGTGTGAGCTATACCTGGCAGGGAGATTGGAAGTGCACAAATTGCGGTAAGATAGCTTTGTTTCCGTGTCTCCCGCCTTCTTGACATCTCACTCTCACCATTTTGATCATAATTTAAAGGCAACCACGTACACTTTGAAAGTATCCCTGGGATTTGTGGAACGATTAGCTGACTGTCGTGTACTGGCAGAACTTTTCTTACAGAGACACTTGCAAGCGGTGCAAAGTTGGACGGCAGGAAGATGCAGGATTCGTCTTTCCGTCTTCATCGACGGCTGACTCATCGAACCAACGGGACAAGTACATGGCATTAAACAATGTTTTTAGAATGATCTAACGGGACGTAAATAGGTGCCATTCGAGAAATTCCTGATCACAAGCTACGATCGAGTCACTTTCACTTTTTTATTAATTTCAACTAAACACTGAAATACATGTCTGCTTCTGCTGCTACCCACTATCTCCCTGCGAAATTGACTATCCCCGCTAATCATCTTGACCAGGAGGTGGTAGGTACTCTTTGACCAACTGTTCCAGCTGTGGAGCGTTCGCTCCGTCCACACTTGCAATCTGCTTGCGATTCTGTAACAGTTATATTTAAATAATTTTTCGAAGTATAGTGTCATGAATGGCTTAGTGGTTCATACCTTAATTAACAAGAATCGCGGCTTGCAACTGTCATTATCTTCAACTCCATTGACGTGCAGGTCAACATTTAGCTGTATCAAAAAAGAAGTGAGACTTCGTAATACACTCCTAACGAGACTTTTTTTATTGTGACTACCGTTGCAAACATGATTCGACGCTCTGCATTATCGATGTCTGATATCAAACGCTTGTACGTCGGCTCCATAATTTTGCATGGCCCACACCATTCCTTGTGCACGTCGACAACTGCACAGCAAACTTAGGACAAGATCATATTCTCTTTATATTCGTACCAATTAATTTTTCCGCGTTGTTATCCAACAATTGCGCCCAGTGCTCTGCGTCACGTACCAGCTCCATCGCGGCTTTTCGTCAAATATCTGGAGAAAGTTGCCTATAAGATTTACTATACTCTACCTTTTTGAGAAATAGGTATTCTGTGCGTTTTTTGGGTAAAATAGTCCAGTTAAAATAGGCACTCTGAAATAGGGCTCAAACCCAAGCCCAACCCGCACCCAGCCCGCGCTGTTTGGGTTGCGGGTTGACCTGAGCCCAACCCGCAGCCCACACACAACCCGCAGTAAGGTAAATTGGAATTTTAACATTAACAACCCACAGTTGGGGGGAACGGTCCGGCGCCCTCTTTGTTACTACAAGAAAAAAGAGTGATGTAGCACAGCTCGTACTGAAGCAAGGAAGGACAATGTAACTGCGCGGAACATTATAAAAAGCAAAGACGATAGATTGCCTCTGGAATGGTGTTTACTACAGAGTTGAATATGAGCGTGCATTGGCATTTGGGCGACTAACATTTGTAAATATTGTTGTAGCAAGCAGACGCAATCATCTTGCAGCATAAGGTATTTTACCAGGTGCTCGCTGTCTCAATTACTAAACCGCAGATTGGACAATTAGCTAAATCTATGATTAGTATAACCTTTATATTCTTCAGCCACCCGCGCAGTTTTTTCACCTCTAACTTTGAGTAGTTTCCCACGCCACTTCCACCTCGTGTAGACGGGTGTAAGTAAGCCCTACTCTGAAATATTTGGATTGTAAGCATTCTGTAACTGCCTGCCGATTCTTTTTAACTTGTTTTATATTGGTCTAGGCTTTAAATTTACTTCTTATTAAGAAACGGGGGCTTGCAAAGCACCTTTTCAATGGTGTTTTGATGACTTACAAAATAAAATGTCCGGTTAAGCAATTTACATTATCATGTGAAGTGCAACATACTTCGAAGTAGGTTTTAATTTTGTGCATATCAAATTTCAAGTTTCAAATTACGAAATTTTAGGTTAAGATTCTTTCAACTTTAGGGCTAGCCTAGAGCGCACCAACCCATAGCATCCAAACCTCAACACCCAATAGGGCTGGGGTTATAGTGGTTGTACTGTAAAGGTGAAAAAAAACGCCTGGACGAAGCAAACTGGAACCGGAATGTGCAAGACCAATCACCAAAGGAGTTATGGAGTCACGATCACATGCTTTCCGACTATCAACTTTGGAGTGTCTACAGGGCAGCAACGTTTCAATTAATATCTATTAGGATGGATATGCAACGCAAGTAGGGTGTGCGCTGGATGATCAGTGTAATACACCCGGGAAAGGGGTCACATATATTGTGTGGGGGTGCAGTCGGGCCAAGAAATTTTGGTCCAGGCTACTAACTTGTTGGAACGGTATGTGGGTGGATGACACCGCCCTGGGACATTATCGTAGGTGTTTTGCTGTGAGAAGGGTGCCAGAAATTTCGATTTTATTAATGGAACGATTACGGACTCGATGTGGGCATCGAGCATGTGACTGTGGTCGCGCACCGGACAGATTGTGGCGAGGTATATGCTCGATTGGAATCACATGGTTATGGTTGGTGAGAAACGAAAAGGTACACAAAGAAACTCACAGGAAACCGCAGGAACAGTTGCAGATGATTTGGTCGAAAACCATGAAGCAGTTGTTGGCAGTTGCTTACTACGAGAAAAGTCGGACGGCAACCAGGTTACGCGGGATACAACTGCAAATCGGAATAGAGTGTTTGCAAGAAGGAATCCAAGAAGGGTCAAGTGATGGACGTATGGAGTTACTACCTGTTTACGAGGAAGCTAGTACATCAGAGACCGAGACGGTATTAGATTTCGCACCTAGGAATTTTATTGTAGCTAATAGTTGATAACTAAATAGACTGCGATTGAACAACAACAACAAAATGATCTGTAAACACTATCACAATAGAAAATGTGAAACTTCTATCATAGCACTACGTTCAGCATCAGCGGCAGCGCCGAGCTAAAGGTACCCCCAAGTAAATGTAAGAACAGCGAGCAGCAAATTATGAATAAAATACAAAAAGTCCCTTAGTGTAATCCAAAGCTACAAAAACTGCTAAAAGAGAAGCTTCGTTTTGCAGAGATGCCCAAACGTTCATTATCTCCAACTCCATCCAAACACAAGCATCTCAAAGTGCAAAAATTGTTGACTTTTGCTCTCACCTACGTCTTTTGTTGGTGCTGCTGGTTTGAAGCGCCCGTCATCTGTGTCATGCTCCGTAATACTATACATGCAACTTACTAACAATTTACTATCACTTTAACCGAAGCCCTTTTGGGTGTTGAGGATTGGATGTTGTGCCGATTTTGGGTGAGGAAATTACTTAATGGGCCGAAAAAAATGGGTTCAACCTTAATGGGACCGCTCGGACTTAGTAGAAAATGTATGATACAATCAAATCCTGATACTAGTATTTGAAACTTCTATTTTTTTACTATGCCGTCTCCATTATGCGTTCGTTTCTTAGAGAACACTTACATACCCTATCGAGTGCAAATTAAGTACGTGTCAACACTAACATGCTAACTTCATTTCCTGCTGTACGCTTAAATGGTATGAGCATACAAGTCACCATTTCTACGTCCCAATATAGCATGAAATTATATCTACATGAGCGCCTTGGCCTTGTCGTTTTTTTACATCTTCTTGAAGAGGCGAAAGCCAAATGAAATCATTACATCCGGCAAGTCACTAGCTTGGGTAGAGCGTGTGATGCTTCTTCTCGATAAACTTGTTGCGCTTGAATTGTTTGGCGTAAATGCTGAGCTTTACCTCGTTCGAGACGATGATAAAACACCTGAAGCTGGTACTACGGCAATGGAAAATGGTAAAGCTTCTAACAATGAAGAATTAGATGGTAATTCACTGACAGGTCTCTTAAATAATATAACTAGTATGGATCGCTTACTGATACACGATGGGGTCGCAATAGATCTTCGTTGCAATCTTGAGCTCGATGTAGCATCTTCGACTGGTTAAATACGTCAGTGTTCCACCTAGTTCTTGGGGGTTATCACTTGCTGGCCTTCATGGTTAAGGTGAATGATATGCTCTTTTCATTTTATCGCAACGCCTGTGCGCGTTTTCAGTATTCAAACCTGTAAGTCTGGCTCATGCACTCTTCGTGTTGGAATTGGGTATTTGAAAGAGCTGACCAAATCAAACTCTCCGCCATCTGCTTATCTAAAGTTCCTCAAGAGACCGGGGGGGTACTATTATTTTACGGCCCCATTATGTTTGAACCCATCATTTTTCGGCCCCATTAAGTAATTCTCATGATTTTGGGTTGGTGCGCTCTAGACTAGCACTTAAATTTACATTAATACACTCTCTTTTTATCTTAGCGACTAGTCAGCGCGGCGCAAAATACGCCACTTCTTCGTCGCATTTTTTGTTTAGTACTTACACACTAAACCTGTCTGCGCTCTAATCGGTTTAAGTGCGCGGACTTAGCGACATATATTTCCAACAGTTTATGAGCCCAAGCGACGGGGCTATAATCGCGTTTATATACAGACTAAAAGAGACTTGCTAGGGTAACTCCAGCAATGAAAAGAGGGTCTCCGGTCAACAGGGTAAATTTTGTTTTGTCGCGGTGTTTTTTTCGCGCCTCTAAGCATCGTAAAAGTCTGCTCTACTGTTGTTTCGAAAGGTCTGGCGTATTGTGAATTTTACGCATATATTGTGGAGCTCTCAATTCTCACGTGTGAAAAGTTTTTCTCTTGAATTCGAGTGATTTTTTGCGTGTTTTGTTGGAAAGTTGTTTCGTTTCTTTTCTTGATTTTTTGCGTGGGTTATCATGCATTTTTTCTCGTATTTTTTTCGTACGTGATTTTTTTGGGATTTCACGCAAATTGCTGAGCGTTTATTCTCGATTTTCACGTGAATTATCTCGTGGAAAATGGACGAAGATAAAAGGGAGCTTTCACCTTCAGAGGTGCGAGCTATGATGGAAGAGATGAAAGAAATGAAAGACCGAATTGCAGCAATGGAAGAGGAGCGATCGCAAGGTTCGCTCCCAGTACGTCCCCGGAGTCCGGGAAGGGATCACACGTGGGATCAGCTGCAAGTGTCTTTAAAGAGACACTACAGAATCATGGAGCGTATGGTAAACGTCTTACCATAAACGATTTGAGCGCCGAAAATGGCGGTGAAAGAGGTGGTGACTTCCGCGCCGGCGTTGGCCGTGTGCAGCAGGAGAGACATCCACAAGTTCCACCTCAAGGCGTGGTGGAAGAGGCACCAATAGCAGGGCAGCCGGTGAAGTATTCTGGGTGTGTTAAAATACCCAGACTATCCATTTTAAATTTCTCGGGAAGAGAGCTATACCCAGGTCTGGGCTCTGGCTTCAAACAATGGGCCTACCTCTTTATCGAAGCGATAGAGGTAGCGGAGATGGCCTCCGGTTTCGTGTGGATAGACCGGCTTAAGGTAAATAAGTTGGGTGAACATCTGGAAGGAGTTGCCGCCAGTTATTTTCAGGCAAATGTGGGTAACTGGTGGCAAATCTTGCAAACATTGTATTTTGTTCTGGATCAGGTGCTCAGTGCCTTTAAGGTCACTATAACACACCATCAAGTGTCGATGCTTTTCGCGGAAGAAAAGGATCCAAGGCGGTCTTGGCAGAACCCTTCCTCTATCTCGTAACTCTCGCGCGTGAGAGTGGCTCGAATGAGCAACTTATTGTGGAGAATATCATAAAGTACGCCCCAAGACTGAAACTGGCGCTTCTAGTCCGCTATAATCCACACCGCCAAGATTACGTCCAACACGCGCAAGAACTGATCGCTTGGGCGCAAGACGATAGGTTGCCAGGGGTGACAAGCAAGTTTTTGGAGAGAATTATATGTTGACGTTTTCCACAGTGATGGATATAAACAATTTGAAGGTTATTCGGGTGATGTCCCAGATATGGGGCGTGCCTGCTCGACACGGAAACGTCCCTAGTGCGTATCCAAGGGCGCAACCAGAGGATAGATACGATATACACTTGAAGATACCTCAAGGCATGAAAATTTTGGATAAAGAATTGGAAAAATTTGGTTTAACATCAAAGAATGACTTGGCATTTAATTGAAACGAAACTTGTACGGACAAAATTAGGCAGGGAGGCTCTGGTACGAGCTCCTGCAAAAAAACTATGTTGGAAATGGGTTTCCGCCAGTGCATGACTGATACCGTATACCATCTGTCTTAGCCGACACACACGGGAACAATAAATGCCTGCACATGCTGATGATTTGTTTTGGAACGTTTTTGAAAGGTTTAAATAAGAAAATGGGCAATAGATTTCGGACAAAACGACACATCTGGGCAATTTGAAGGTCACCATGATGATCAGAAAGGGGTTTACACTGCCATCCCTCCCAGATCGTTAATATGTAGATGGCCTGTGGCCTCCGTTTTCACTGTATTTCATTTGGCCGCGCGCCATCGATTTGACAATGCGCGATGTCCACTCAAATGTGTCACATTGACTTTTTGTATTCCTTACCCAAAACTGATCGACTGTGATTGGCTGAGAGTTTGTGTTGGTTATAACAATTTGTATGATATGACAGATGTTATACGGTACTTGTGTTTTCGTGCGTCGAGATTGGGCAGGTACAGTCCTGGCGGGAGTTTACGTTGACGACTTACTGGTGACGGGAACCAGTGAGGCGTTGGTAAATAATTTCTTTTAAGATATGGCAGTTTTGGAACTGAAGGACCTTGGAAAGGTCGAAAATTTCTAGGAATGAGGATCGGAGGAGACCCGAGCGAAGGGTATCTGATCGATCAAGAGGCAGCTATAAGTGAAGCGTTGGAGAAGCATGGGCTTATGGATGCAAAAAGCGTAAAGACGCTGATCGTAGAAGGAGACATGGAACAAAGTTTGGATGAAAGATTGCCAGAATTTTTTGTGGAAGGTGCCGGTGTCGTTGGAAGGAATGTTGGAATTTCAATGGTGTTTTGATACAAAATGAAATGTCAATGTCTGGTTAGGTAAAGCTACGGTGAATTTTGTGCATATCACATTTTAAGTTTCAAGTTAGGAAAGTTAGGTTAATTTTTTTTTACTTTTTATAATATACTCTCTTTTATCTTAGCGACTAGTCAGCGCGGCGTGAAATACGCCACTTCTTCGTCGCATCTTTTGTTTAGCACTCACACACTTAACCCGTCTGCGTAACCCTAATCACTAATCGGTTTAGGTACGCGGACTTAGCGCCATATATTTCCAACACCTACGACAGTAAAATGAATCATAAATGTTCCAGCTATACGCAATACAGGTGGAATCCAGTTTATATATTAAGGAACTCTGACAAATCTAGCTATTCTGTACAAATCTAGCTATTCTGTTTGATAGGAGGTATGTGTTGGAATTCGCAATGGCTTTATGCGCGTGAGTGTGAACTATCAAGGTGAATTACAATTGTGCGAGGCTGCCAAGAAACATAAATATAGCCTTAGAGCATCTTCACCAGTTGGCTGTAGCTACATGTATCCTATATTTAGCTTGGATTTGACTCGGATTTAGCGGCCATTTTCACAACAGTTGGAGCTAAATCAAAATGATTGCCGCAATCTCGACACTAAGACAGTGTAGCACGTCTATCAAATCAAAACACAAGAAGTGCCTATGCACTACCGGTGCAACACATTTGACACTTAACATTCATGGATTTCGCACAGCTCTTTATCATCGAGGGGCTATCCGCTGGCAATGAGGAGGAGCAGTGGTGGTACGAAGAAGATCAGCATGAAAGTGGACCGCAACAAGCGACGTTATGGCGGCTCGCTAGCAGGCCGCCGGACAAACAAGGATCGTGACTATGAAGGACGCTACCACCGTTTAGTCCAACAGTACTTTGTTAATACGCCTATATATAGCGACGAGGATTACCTTAGGCGTTTCCGTATGAGTAAAAGACTATTTTTGAGAGTGTACATCGACGGTATCATAGCTGTTGGCCCCTTCGTTTTTGTGGCCATTCTGAGCCAATTATAATAATAAAAATGAGTGTAAAAGAAATTCTACCTCCCAAAGAAATGGCGCGTGTCAATGTTTGCGCGTTCGGGAACGAACTGTCATTACGGTCAACATGTCTCACCGGTTCCATGTCACATGAATGCTATCTCCCGCTATATTTGGCGGGATTTAGCCACAGATGCCAAATTTGGCTCGGGAATAGCACTGTTGTTGTAGAAAAAAACTAAAACCATGCCAAAAATTTCGGATTTAGCCTACTGGTGGAGATGCTGTTAGTGTAGGGCCGTGTTCGAAACGCCCGTGCACTAACGTAAATCATGATTATCTCTAACTTGATTGATTTAACATCGGCAAACGATGTTAATCTGCAGTCTAATTAGTATTGACCTATTAGCTACAATAAGGTTCCGTAAAGACTTGTCTCTGATCGTGCACAATCCTGACTGGCAGGACTAGTTGTGTCCGATCGCCGATCCTGTAACCGGTCATGTATCCCCCTTGTAAATATTTCAAGCAAATTTGGAGTCTTATACCTCTAAACCACGTTGTCGGCTTTGACATTTCGAAAGCCACCACCGACTGAAGTTGTGCCATCGTTTTCGTCTGTAATAATCCGATGTGTTAATGGACATTCCTGTACATACCTCGATGCACTGTGTCACTTCTTAGCTGCCACATCCACGTCATGTCTATCGAGCACACAGCCCACCAAAGCCGGTGCAATTCTTTGCTGTACGTCGTTGCTTGTTGCCCACATCGTTGTCTTAAGCGCTCCACCAGAACATCCGAAATCTCCAGAGCTTACCCAGTAGCAAAATTGCGTTGATGTTCATGGACGTCCGAGTCCCGACACTCACCTGTCATTCAAGTAACTTAATAGCCTCGCCCAAAATTGTTGGGCGTGCTTGCACACCCACACAATATGCGTGACCCCTTTCCCGGGTGATACACAATGTTGATCCAATGCAGACCATTCTTGTAATAAATCTCCATCATAATCGATACTAAACTGGAACTTCCCCGCTTGGTATAAACACCATAATTGATAATCAGTGAGGAGATGATCATGGCGCCAAATCGTCCGGAGACAGCTCCTGAATATGCCTCTACCACGTATTCTCAGAGCTCTTTTGCTGCAGCGTTGTTCAATCTTCCTCAAAGGCGGAGTGATTAAGCAATAATAAACTCCTTGATAGGCTTTCAGAACCCAGCGCTTGATCGAAGAGATTTTAACCTCTTCCTTTACCGCCCAAGAAAGTCTGTGAATACTTGGATGCGCAGCGAAAACCAATCCGAATATGTTCCTCCAGATCGTCCGATCCACGGTCTTGGCTCTTAGAGTCTGTTGGTATACAATACCAGTACACTCCATCATTCCGTTGCAAACGTTCTTGTTGATGCCCAGTTCGACCATTTGTTCCCACGACTTGGCGATCTGGGATTTATTCTCACCATATGTTTGTGCAGTTTTTTGGAGTCCATAAAAGCTTGAGAGAACCTGGTGTCCCTAAAACGTGACCGCTCTTCACACGCGGCGAGCATAATATGATGGCTATCAGCCACCGTCCAACCTTTGCACGCGTGTGCCCACAGTTCCTCATAAAAGTAGTTTTCCACGCATGTGTATTCCAAGTAATTTGTAACTCGTGAATAGCCCGAAGCGGTATGCGATCATATTACAGAGGCGACATAGATATCTCTACAATCCACGCGTTAGAAACCCATTCGAATGTATCCCACAAAGGTTTTATTTTGGTCTGATATAATTCATGCCACGGTACGTGGCTTTAGTCAACCTTCACGGTGATGACACTCCAGAATATTATCCTCTGGCCGGGTTACGCGTTGTGGCTTGCAATGTGCTTTGATGTTTGCCAAGTTAATACCCAACTTTATAACTGCCGTCGCTCATTCTGTTTCGGTCCCAGCGACTATGCTAGGTGTCCCCACACTTTCATTTCCCGCCGCCGTACTTCGGAACGCTTCTGTTGTTTTCCGGAAGCACAAAGAAATATCCATAAGTTGGTGGTGTCACTCCGAAAAATATGACTCCAGTTGCGCCAGATTTGTGTGTATCGATCCTGTGGATCAAGAAGCCACATAGTGGCCTCATTGACTTCTAGGGTGTGAATGGCGGCCCGTATCGAGATTAAGCCGAGATCCTCGCCGACTTAGGAGTAAAGAGTAGGTGCGGCGACATCTTGTGTCGTCCCTTGTACGTTGAGGTTTGCTTACTCCGGATGAATCTCTTCTGTAAGTGTATCACCTCCTTTAGAGTGTCCTCTTCTGGCATGAACACCTTCGCTGTGAACTACATCTCTGGTAAAGCGATCGCATTAAAAAACGCCACGCGATCTTTTACCGAAGTTTCATACTGTGTAGCGGTCAAGAGACGTCTCTGTATGGCTATTATTTTGCCAGCCCAGTTAATCGAGTAAAGCGAATTCCTTCCTATTTGGTGTCCTAGGTATCTCACTGTGGCCGTCCGTCGCAAGACAGGAACGCCATACCAAGTATCCAACTGCTGCCCTGTTTCCAAAAACACCAGACCTCTATTTGAAATAGATGATGTGATTATGGCCGATGATGATCTCTGTGAAAATGGAGAAGGTACAAATCAATTGGTGACACGTTCAAATCAACATGGAAACGTTGGACCATCTGTGGAAACAAGCATAGTCGCTTATGCAGCGAATCCGTCATCAACAGTAATGGTTCCATTAGGCAACGTCAGCCGGGACATTGTGACAACAGCTGATGACTCAGTGTTTTCTAAGATGCGACCACCGAAACGTCACCGAATTGGATACGAACAGGCACATGCTGTATACGAAACCCCGATATCGTATAATGTAGCCATTCAATCTCCACAGCGCGAAATGTGGGTGAAAGCAATTCAAGATGAATAAAATGCGCTGAAAGAAAAGAGACATGGATTGTTCAAGAAAAACCACAAAACAAAAAGTCCATTGGTACAAAATGGGTGTTTGCGATTAAAAGAAACGAGCATGGTGAAATCGAACAATTTAAGGCACGGCTTGTTGCCCTTGGACACCGTCAGACATATGATATCGACTACACCGAGACATATTCTCTGGTGGTGAACTTAAATTCGGTGAGATTTTTCATGGCAATATGTTGCCAAATGGGTAACATAGACACGGCATTTCCCAATGAATTGTTAGCAGAAGAGGTGTACATATATCCGACAATAGGTATAAGGGCAAAACCGGGTCAAGTGTTCAAGTTGAATCGGAGTCTATATGGACTTAGACAAGCGGCAATTACATGGTTTAAGACCATAACAAGATTTTTCGCCACTATGGGTTTCAAGTTTTGCACATCTGACTCATGCATGTTCATCCAAAAATGTGAAAATTCGTGGATTTACGTAGCATATATGTCGATGACATGCTTATTGGTGCAAAGTCGGTTGACGCAATAAAAAGGGTTGCAGACGAAATCCTAAAACATGTGAAGCTGAAGGTGCTAGGAAACGTTTATACTTGGTATTGAAGTGGATTACAAACAAGATCGACGACAACTAAAGTTAACTCAAGGTCTCTGCATTCAAAGGATGACCGAAAAATTTAGTCAAATCAACTCGAAGTCAGTAACAAATCCAAGTGTTGAAGGACAGTTTTGTACAAGTGCAAGAAAAAGGACCCAAAAATGGAAAATCGTCCTTTTCTGTCACTTGTCGGATCGCTGATATATATTGCAACTGGGACACGACCAGATATTGTTATATGCTGTTTGTCAATTAAGTCGGCACCTGGAACACCCAAGTGAAGTACATTGGAAGGCCGGAATTCGAGTACTCAGATACCTCAAGTCAACTTCAAGCAAAGGAATTTGCTACCATGGGAATACAGATGGTATCGAGGTGGAGGTTTATACAGATGCAGACTGGGCAGGAAACGAAGAAAGTCGAAGATTTAACAAGTGTGCCGTTGAGCACAGCAGAAGAAGAGTACATGGCTTTATCGTTATGCATTCAAAAAGTGTTGTGGACAAGGAGCTTACTGAAGGAATTTAAGATTAATGTCGATTATCCAATTTCTGTCTACGAAGATAACCAGAGTGCAATTACTTTTGCTAAAAATGATGGATATCAGAGTCGTGCGAAACATATCGACATTCGGTATCATTTTGTGCGGGAAAAAGTCAAGACTAAGATCGTGGACGTCAAGTATATTGAATCAAAATTTTAATTGGCTGATTTCTTAACTAAGGCGATTTCGACAAAGAAGTTTCGCTTATTATAGGAAAAGTCCAAAATTGGGAACTTCTAGTCGAGGGGGAGTATTGTAACTTGATGAGATGATACAGGTGGTACACTTATTACATATGCATTATAAAAAGGTACGGAACGGAGCAGCTGGGATGAGCAAAGGGACTACAGTGGACAACAGTTTTACAACTGGTAGTCTACCCACATCACGGATGGGACATAATTTCGTTGATAGGATGGAGATTGGAAAATACACAGAAAATCTGGAAAGTACAGAGAGCACAAGGAATCTACAGGCAGAGTGGGTAGGGGGCGGAAGAGGTTGGGGCATCACGACTAAAACCTCTAGTACGCGATATAAGAAATACGGGTTTTCTCTGTGGCCAACCAGCCCACAGCCATCGACAAAGAGACTCCCTCCGGAATCGAAATGCACGCTGACAAGCAGAAAAGGGGTGCTCATGAACGTCACAGCGCGCGAGTTCGCATCGGACGCCGGCTCACGGCCGCTCAAATCAAAGCTCTATATCTCCGCAAGATGTGTGCAGTGGTCGGTTGCATGGTTTTGGTTTCGATCCATGTCTGACAGGCACTTTCTCTCGCATTTTTCTAGTGACACTGCTGACGCAGATACGCCTCTGCAGAACGTGATCCAGGCTTCGCACGCGGTGGTGGGCGACGCACGGATCAGTGCGGCGCCACTCCTCTCTCAGAGCGACCATAACTGCCACTATCATCACAGCCCCGACCACTATAGCTACGATCACGACAAACACGAGTGTTACGTGTACGCCTTTCGGGACCTGATCCGGCCAAGCCTTGCACGGTGCACGGGTAACCTGTAAGAGCAGCAGTTGACGCTGGACGTGGCGGCATGTCCCGGTTTGATAGCAATCGCTGCGCGGCAGCGCAGCCAGCGCGAACATAACCAGACAAACCTACTCTATGAACACCAACTCGCGCATGAACTCCCTCGATGTCCAAGAAATCCGCGCGCTACGCGTTGTGTGCGCACAGCTGCAGCCGTGGCCCAGAGACGCACAGTATGACGATCGAACGCCGGCAAGTTCTCGATTGTGAACAGCTCGCTGAATATGACGGCGCATCGAGAGGTTTTGTGCTGTGGATACTTGACTACCTGTATTGATAAGATGTGGTTATGTATTTGGTAGATCTCGGCTGTGTCACCCAAGTACACTGCCACGCGGGATCGTGTGATGGGTATCCTGACGGAGGGCAATGCACAGCTCACGCTCTACGACACGCCTGGTCTCGTTAAGCCCAAGGAGACCAGGCGGGTACGTGAGCAAATTAATCACGACTGCAGCTGAGACCGCTGTAACGCTATGAAGGGCTTGGACGATGACGCGTTGGAAAAGTTTGTGATAACGTCGGCACAGGTCGCATCGCCCATATGCTCATGATGAACACGAGCGATCTCGTGAACGACATCGAAAAGGTCAACGTCAAACATAAGATTCGCGACATCTCGCAGATGATCGAAGAGGTGTTCGAGAAGCACTACGATGTTGAGGAAGTCGACGAGCTCGAGCTGGATATTGATTCGCTCTAGTTTGTCGGCGACAACGCTCTTTGCGTGCAGTGAATGGTGCACGGGCGCAGCCGCAAGCGTGTTCCACAAGAAAAAATGGAGCGCCTTCTCCACGACGCAACAATATTAATATCCGTGAAGGCGTTTGACTGCCGTTTATCGTTACCTCCGTGCATACGCCTCCTCATCGGGGACCATGTGCTCATCATCATCTAGTTCGCTCGCTTTGTGCGCCACGCACGTCGAACGCATCGGGCTCTGGGTACCCGAAATTTGTCTGTTCGTCGTGCGTCGCGAGCGGCTTTCCAAGAACAACCAAGTTTGTTGATGGTTCTTGCTTACACTGCCACCCACGAAGCCCCACACCCCAAAGGAGCAGACCATGCTTCATATTTGTGAGACCACCATTGTGTACCATCTCGATCTATCGTGCGAGGACAGACCCACAGCTGCAACACAGGCGGGGCAGCAGCAGCCTACACCGACAGTAGCACCCTCACAGCTTCTGCGCGGCGCTGAGCCCGTAACGAGAACGACCATAACGTGCTGAGATGCGCGAGCGGGGTCAGCTTGCGTAGTGCGCGGGCGTGTAACCAACGATTTCCTTGAGGTGGGTGAACCTACGAGTGGATAACGTGCATCAATATCGAATGTGTACTGCCTGTTGATGTAGTGACGCGCTGCTATTCCGTCGAGAGTGCTTTGCCAACCTGAGGTCTTCTTCCATTGGATACCTTGCGGCGTATGTTTGCAAATGTCTGATGGCTGTGCGAAGCCAACCACTTCGAGCTCGGTGGCCACTCTGCTTGCTATCAAATGAACGCAGTACCCTTCCTTTACACACGACTGGCATGGGCACCTGTCCGTGCTGACATCAACCATCCACCCAGGCGGGGGCTGCTGGTCAACTTCGGCCTCATCTTTCCCTTCATCATCCGACCGAGTAGAGAGCGACTTATTGGCAACTGTCGAGGTAGTCTTCGATCGTTAGATCCCACGCTGAGTCACAAAGTATGTTTGGTTGACTGGATCTCCTGACGTCATGAAGGCAATTGAGAATCGATACGCACTAGTAACTGAGAGAACGTTTGCGTTCTGTAGGGTTTTGAAGCTAGATAGCATCCTGACCGAAGGCTGTGGCGCCAAACGAATGTCGGCAGTCTGGCCGTGTGGTGCCTGCACGCGTCGAGCAGCATCTTCAGGAAGCAATTAAGAGAATGGAGCTCCCACTTCGTGTACGGGGCCTTAATCTGTCCATTGAACTGTTCAAGGGGATTATTGCTTTTGTGTGGAGCCGATTTCCAAATCCATGACCGAAGTCTTGGGCGAAATCCGGATACCCACTGGCCCGGACGACCAACTATCGGAGGGGGTACTCCGTTGATCCTGATCAGCATGAGAATCAGATGAATCATTATTATGGTGACTGATCTGATCCTCCCGGTCATCTGGCCGGTCGTCATGCGCGTCAGGATCTATGTTTATCTTCATCTCACCTTGTGTACCCGTTGATCGGGGGTGGTTACACTCACTCAGATGGACTCGGTGACGAAAACGATGATCTTGATCAGGTCGGAGGGGATGACCTTCTCAAGACGGGGGGTGTCCTCGGGTGGAAATCTTCACCGGAGAACGGGTTGGGGTCGATACTTAATCAGTATCTAGGCACTGATCGGGAAAGTTCGTCCGATCAGCCCAGCCAATGAGAGAGAGATAATAAGAAACCAAGAAAACGCGATCAAACCACGATCTTCCACAGTAATCCACAAACGTTATCTCCACAAAACCTTTTCCAATATTAATAACGTGTTCTAAACACGTGCGCGTGGGCGGTGAGGTTTGATCACCTAAACAAACCCGTCGGGGGTCTTCCGGTAAGCCAAAATGCGTCTAAGCGCGTCTTAACCGGGAATTAGTTGAGCAAGAGGGGACTAGTCAACCCTGTGCTCCCAATGACCGCAACACGTGGCGGAGCGACATTTTGCTTAGGGAGAAAATCAAAACCTGTTATTATATATGCAATGTCCTATACCTAGTGTACCATACACCAACTCATGCCTGATTTATACTCCGAACCTATTCACTTCGTCGCACGGTTGCATAGCACCACCTTGCCCATCCTAGCTGCACCTTCAAGCTGATCTGTACCACTTCTGCCCTGATCACGACCCGACTCCTATAACGATCTTCAAACCATCCCGATCTTCGATAAACAACTTGGAAACCACTTGGGATCTGCCCTTCTGACACTTGTTCACTTCGTATCCAGCCCGACTTAATAGAGAACTTTACTTGCCTTCACGTCTGGACGCCGGTTTGAGGCTGATCAGCCCCGATCACGATCGGCATAGCGATCAGCCGAGTGATCAGGCAGTGATCAGGGCGATCAGCCCTTGATCACCTCGGAAACTCTCTGGGTCACCATCACAACGACTTTATTCACCTGCCCAGCCATACTTCCGACCTTCATATCCCGTTGGGGCAACCATATCACACCGATCTCGGCTGATCGGGCCTAATCGGGCCTTGTCACGTCATCCTCGGACAAATCCATCGGTCATCATCACTCACACAACTCGCCATTCCACGTGCCCCATTTCATTCCACATCTGATCTTCATATCTTGGGCATAATCAGTTGGCTCGGCCGATCGGGCCGAAACTTCGTGTCATAATCAACTTCACAACTGCACGGTTCATAGATCGGCTAGATGGCTGTCCCTGATGCGTCATGTCAACAGTTGCTGTATTGCCAACTCGTTATACATCCACGGGAACTTCACTTAGTAATTGTGATCACGATCATGATCGTGATCTCCACCGTTCCATCAGCGTCTGGGACTGGGCGTAGTGACAGTACTTGGCTGATTTCTTCACATCGCGAATACCCGTTGTCCGCCACCTTTTCATCGTAAATGCGATCGGCCTTTCCCACCCATCAACCGTCTTATGTTGATGGGTGTTTCATCGTCACCAATCAACGGCCATGTGTGGTCCACCTCATTCTCAATATTTTTCTGATCGCTTTACCACACTTTTCGCGTGTCCGGGAGGTGAGTGAAAACTTGGCCAATTGCAAAATCGACCAGACAAGCATTGCTTCTGCATGTAGGCGCTGACAGACCCGCACTCGACGACAGCATTCCACGCCACAAAGGCCTCTAGCTTGCGCAGTTCAAATTGCTCCTCGTTACCGGAGTAGTGCATCCTATAAACGTGGCTGAAAAAAAATCAGAGTTTTGCTTGCTGCAGAGAAGAACTTTGGTTTTTCTTTGACCTTTAGCGTGACATGAAACCAGCACATCAAAAACCTTGGGGGGTCACCAACGAGGCGGGTGGCCTCGCATGCATTTCGTTTGGCTTGGTCAGCATCCGCCATGATATATCGCACAGTTGCGTCGTCACCAGTCAGGTCTTTGTACAAGTCAAGTGTGGATTGTAATGCACGCTGGTTCTGCGGTTGGTTCAGGTCGGACACCAGGAAAAATGCGACAGGATGAAATTGGCGGGCTGCATCAGAGATGCCAATTACGATGACTGGGTAGCTTCGGCTGTCCAGTCATCGTAATTAAACGCTCTGTCCAGATACAGTGTTGCATTCGCGAGACCGCCTCACCACCATTCTAAATACGTGTTTTCCTTCCCATTGAGCGTAATCGTTCGCCTGGAAGCGAACCCTTCGACAAATGCGAGCCAATTCGGGCAGCCTTCGAGCATGGGATTGCCAATGAGCGTCGCGCCTTTCTGGCAATCTGGCGTGAAGAAATACGCAGAGACTCCGCCAGATTGCACTCCGACAAATTGAAGCTACAACACTTTGCTAAATGCATATGCACGACGTGGTGGTGTTGACGAAATTGAATCTATTGTGAATGAGATGGTCGAGAATGATGTACAGATAGATCAAGTCACGATGAACACGGCAAATAAGGCGTACGTGACAAGACATAAGCGTGGCGTGATAGGATATCAGTACCGTCGACAGTCGGATGCAAGCGCTTTCATTTTTTCAATGGTATACAGATTACCAAAAAGTCGATTCAGGAGTATAACTTGCTGTTTCAATTCGTTCGCTTTATTTACTTTGTTGACAAATCGCGGATTTCAGCCAGAAGACACTACTAATTTTTGCTACATGCGCGAGCCAGCAGCGGGCTAGGCGTAACATTTCTAGACCATTTGATGACTACTGATGGATATAAGCTGACATTGAAAGAACTAAGTGGTGTCATGCAGCTGTGTGCAAACTCAAAGAATCCGGATGGAGTGTTGGAGCTTTTCCAGGCAATTCAAAAATCAGGAACGTTTCGGAGACGCAAGAGCCGTTGGTGTTCGCTTATGCTCGCGTTGGGAGCGTGGATAGAGCTTGGGAGGTTACGAACAAGTTGGAAGGGAAACTAGGCATAGTACCAGTCAGTATTTAGAATCGCATCCACCTCAACCGCGGCAGCACCAACGGAAGTTAGTTCAGAAACTTCAGATTCCGGTGAGCCTTTCAATGACAAGGAAGGGCAATCGGTTCTTCAGTTTTCGTTTGATAGACGGCGTCATTTGGTAGACGGTTCTTTGGTAGACGATGTCCGCAAATTCTTGACGATCAAGGCGGATCAGCCGCCGATTCTACTTGATTGGCTGGCGATCGCGATTCTTTGGTGCGTCTATCGCTGATAATATACATGACAAGAATGGCAACCTAATTGTGTGTTGGAATATTGTCCTGGAGGTGTTTTTTCTATCATTTATCACGTACGGAGAAATTAGACTTTAGTGTGTACTCGAGGATGGTTTTGAGCCTCGAGAATTGCAGCTGCCGATTCTGTGCTTTCCATTTCGCTTTTTGACGTTTTATCATGTGGCTGAAAATTTTGTACCAAGTGAATCTTCAGCATGGGACAAAAGCACGATTAGATGAATAATGTGCTTCAACTTTATTTATGTGGAAATTATTCTGAGCACCCTTCACTGCTCATACAATCTATCTCACTTCCTTCACTTTCGCTCGAGCTCATATCGTCGATGACTAGAATGTGATCTCGAAGTTCAAAAAGACGGGCTCTCGTTTTTTTCAATGTATCCCTGTACGGTCTCGGGCATGACGCCATGGAGCGCGTGAGTAAGGCGCAGCTCCAGATCTGATAACTTGGTTTCAGTTGTGAACTGCCGGCCAACCTTGCCTTTTACGATAGCCTACACGTATTCGATCGGTTGTAGATCCGTGTAGCAGGGTGGGGTGAAGACCACTTCGTGACCTTCACTTTTGGCCTTTTCAAAATCACCGGGAGGATATTTTTTGGATGAAAAAGCTGAGTCTATCCCCCATAATAGTTTTGGTATCTGAAATCAGAACCGGAATTCCAAATTCCTCACATATATTTCGAAGAATGGCTTTCCTGTGCTTCTTGCGTGGTACACAATCTGGAAGGGCTTTATGGTACTTAGCATTGTCCATGATGATACGACACTTTTGTTGAGCCCTCGAGACTGGAGAGCGGCAAGAAGTTAATCGATCCAATTTGAAAAATACTCGTGATTATACATGCCGTTATAATCCTTGGTTTGCTTCCCCCCTTGAAAGATTCGAATTGTTTCTGTGAGCAAAAAAGCGCCGCTCATGTCACCGTCAACCTTTTGCGTGCTGCAATCGTTGGTTGATACAGTACGTGAGCGATCCCGATCTACAATTGCTGCATTAAAGCATAATCCAAGACCTTTGTGCTTTGCCTTCGGCATGTTCGGATTCACAGGATCGTATAGCGAGTCGTCATGGCGCGCGTAATTTACATGGATAAAACTTTCATCAAGATATATGTCTCTAAATTTACTGACGTTTTCTGCGAGCATGCATTTCACGTACTCGCCACGCTTGCGCTTGTGATCATCCGATATTTTGTAGTTGGACTGTGTGGTCTTTCCACGTTTAATACCAGTTTTTTGTACAAAACGTTGGACATCTCTCAAGGCAGCCGTATCGTCCCCATCATTGACTTAGAGGAGATCACACGCGACTAAAAGTTGTAAGACGTCCCTCGCAACAGTGCGAGTGCGTGCCTCGCAGCGCCTCTGAATGAACGAGCGCACGGAAGCTTGTAGATGAACGTAGAGAGTACTCGAGTAGGCCTCTGGCTGCGGTTAGCAGGGGGCTGGGCAACTTAAACGGTTCCATCGCTTTGAAATGTTGACAATGTATTATACACCGTTTTGCTTGATCGACCGAGAAGTCTACCAACCTTGACGTCTATCGACGCTTTCGCTCTGAGTTTTACTGCACCCGATCGTAAATTGGCGGATGCAGCGAGAATATCCAAGTGCGCTTCATTTGTGATCGATCGCCCTCTGCTTCTAACAACATAGTTGAGCGCTTCACGACAGTCATCTCTTGCGGCATGCATCAGTCGCTTCGGCTCCATCTTTTCAGTTCTACACCTATGTCACTTCCGATGCGATCCAACCAAGGTACAGCTTATGCTCTTCACGAAGACGTTGCCTTCTTGCTTTACGGAAGCAATACCCAGTTTTAGCACTGGTGAACCCCATTTTATGGGGCACACTACATATATTTTATATATAATGTTTTACAGTTTATGTTTTCTTGTAGCTCAAATGGTGGCTTCTGATTGGCTAGGATAGCTTTCAGGTTAGAGGGATTCTTTAGTTATAAGGTTCTGCAGCGAGATTGAAGCAAATATTCTTAAAATCTCTACATATGGAGTCCAACGCGCGCGCCACGTATCCTGAAAAATTTAAATAAGACAAAAAATAGCAAAAACGTTATTAAGAAAAATGTCCTCGATGCTGTCGACCACTGTAAAATCAACATACAGTAACGTTATTACCTGTTTCCAGTCTTCCAAATCTGCTCAACCAATGAACTATTTGGCCAGGTTTTTCGAGCAAATCGCTAAATTTTTATGTGGTCTACACAGTATTATAGTGTTCCCCACCAAAGAGTGGAAGCGCGACAATGTCAGTTGAACGGGCGACGCTTAATCTAGGCCTACGCCATAATGCTACTTCACCCACGAAAGGCCAATATTTCCAAAGTCAGCAGTGCAGAAATTTAGTATGCGGCAATCTCAGATCGCAAAATGGCGATTGGCTGCACTTCATCTGACTCCGCACGCTAGAAAGCTTCGGAAAGAGAATCAGGACGCTGCAGGTAAGTACAAAAGGGTGAATTCGTCAGCTCAAGTTTCATTTGTATCCAGGCAAGGTTATCAAAAAAAAGTACCGTCAAGTGAAAGTTGACAACCTAAACTGCTCATGCTCAACTCTTAAATTCTAAGTTGGTACCTTATTGCAGTTCTTCATGCAACAAACTACAATGACAGCATATTTGGCGCGCTAAATCACGCGTAGCTGTTGGAAACATTCGCTAGTGCGTTTGACGGCCGTTCAATCAAACTCGTTGAGGATCGTAGTACCCTGACGTAGTTGTCCAAGCACCTCCAAACTACAGGCAGGCTGGTCGGAGCCAGAAGAGTCGCGTTGCTAGTGCGGGCAACAGCAACAGAGGGCCCACGTACATTGCAGGACATGCTCCCATGTGGGACACAACCGAACAGCATGTCGTCATCATGGTAGGTCGAGAGGTCGTTCCAACCAGAACTTGATTGCAACGAGCGTACCTCTTGGTGTCGAAAATACTCCAACGCTGCATCAGGACCGAGTACCTATCCGTGCTCGAGATCTCGGATTTCAAATGAACAATTTTCTACTGTCATCACTCAGCCACCAACGACGACTTCCCTAACGTCAGCACTAGCGTTTTGATACATCAATACTTCGTCGACATGCAGTTGCTACCGCTTCTCAATGTACATTTATATCGTATTCGTGCAACCTTGCACTACAATACAAACATTCTTTGCGTCTTTTAGCATTTGTTCTTGTCACAAAAACAACCTACCTTACTCATCTTATCGGAGAATGTAAAATGGCACCCACCACTATCCTCATTGCTTGATAGATAAAGATCAAGAGGACAATCCGGTTTCGTATATAGTGTGCGCTTCTCATATCCCGTTCACGACGAAGCTCCAATACTAACCAGATTCGTGACCTAGACCGATTCCACCCTATGTGCGTCCGTATCATGTGAGAGATTTCAGTCAATTCCAGGCACGATCAACCAACATGCAAGTTGTTAGATTAAAAATGCGGGTATTGAAGAATCGGCTCCGAGATAAAGTAGAAGCCGAAGCATTCGCGCAACTTTTTCTCACGACTACTCGTGTACTACTATCAATTACTAATAGACCAATAATGGGGTATAGTTTAGAACTGCATGGTATCAACGCAGTTCGCGCGGGACAGTCACAGCACACAAGTGTGTCGAAGTTGATCTCGTAAATTTTGTCCAAGGCTCGAACCCCCACGGGGGGGGGCAGATGACTGGCTGTCGGAGGGGGTACTCCATCCATCCAGGTCTTGATCCAGGTCAGCATTGAGCTGCCGACTGGTCACTCCCGTCACCTTGGCTGTGACGACTGGGACGATCCATCTCTTGAAATCTCACCTTGTATACCTGTCATCACTGGAGGTTACGCTCTCCTGGTGGACTCTAGGGCGAAAAGTTAAAAGCCGGTTTAATAGGTGGACGAGGGATAGGACTAGGCTTGCTCCTGGGCTGAAATCCTTACCGGGGAGCGGGCTGGCGTTATACTTGGTTTCAGTATACCTCAAATGCTGGACCGAGGTTGTTTAATCGGCCAGCCCAACCAAAAACATTAAGGTGGCTGCTCCAATCTTGTGCGTAAACATGAACTCCAAACAGTCATCCACATTCTTCCACAGTAAGCCACAGCTTCGCCTTCCCTTCCAATACAATAATACCGTGTTCCAAACACGGGTTACTTTGGTGTACTACTTCCAATGACTCCCAGTTTGAGGACTTCCGGTGGATCTCTTGAGACCTTCCCCGGGAAACCAACAACAACTAGAGGGGACCTTGTTAACCCTCTGCTGTGAATCAATATCGACTTGTGTCTTATAAAGAAAAACGTATACTGATTTTATTCCTATATCCAATGTAACCCTATTGTGTACCCTACACAAAATATAGTGCTGGTCGTCCGTGTACCTTCCAGAAGGGTCCGCTAATTATCTTCAACGTGTTCGTCGTCGCCACCCGATTGGCTCATAATGTCGCGTCAAGCTACTACAGTGATATAGCCCCGCTAGCACCAGTGGACCCTCTCGTACGACCCTTGACCGTCTGCACTCACTGTTTGCCATCTTCATAGAACGTCAAGCAGCCTTGGCCCTCAGCTGGTCAGACCCCGACAGCACTGCGATCCTGACTCAACACGGCTGGCCTGGTCCAGCTTCGCTACTGCACATTTCGTTAGCCGACATGGTCTACCAACTCCGAGCCTGCCTTCCGCTCCTTTTGTATCCACACATGTCCATCCGATACCCTTTAATGCTCTATTTGCGTAGAGTCTGTGGCTATCTTCCCGACTTATGAGCCGACTTATGGTGGTCGTCCCGGTTGGTAATTTGAGCCGAGCAAGTATAGTACAGGAATGCTCCACATCCGGCAATTGATTTATCCCGGAATCGCGTCACCGCACCAGCGGTCAAGTTAACACAAGCACACACCAACAACTTCAAATGATATATTATGAGCCCAACCTACGGTTGAACTTAAGCTAAGGCTGTGATACATAGTGAGTCGGGCGCGATCCCAATGTTATTGATCTTACCAAAGAAGATACAGTAATTGCCCCACGCTTTACAGCAATTGCACCGGCATTTACAGCAATAGCCAAAGTGGAGGCTCTGTTCGAAGTGCAGGAATTACTCGGAGAACAAGTCAACAGTGAAAGAGACATCGAAGGGTTGGTGAGTTGGGTACAAACCTGCTAAGATATGGGGCGAGTCCATCCAGATATCATTCACTGCTTGTGCAGCCATGAAATGAATCTCGGAGAGCTCGCAAAAATGACCGAGCCTTGAATAGAATGTATCACTAGGTAATTTCGCATTATTCCTAACACTGCAATACGAAACACCGTATAAATTGAATGCATGCAAAGACCTGTACTGTCATCTTCACGTGCGGTACTTCTTCATCTCGCTCGGTACAGTGCTCGTCACCTACGATACAATCACTCGCTTCATAGAACGAAGAACTTCACGCGCATAAAGTGCTCCACACATTCCACGGTTCCTTTAAACGCATCACGCGTTCGGTGTAGCTGAATATACGGTAAGCTGCAATATAATGGTAAAAATACGGTACAGTACAACAAACAATATCACACACAGTCAGCTTGGACACCGCACGGCCCCAAACGATAGCTTTGTACACGTACCATTCAATTTTTCCACCGCGCCATGCACGGTGTGTTTAAATATATGAAGTTTTACTGTAATCGTATTCTACACATTAATAATCTGCGGTGGTCAACAATAGATTGACCATCCCTGGAGGTGCATGTACCCCACGCTACGCGCGGGAGATACGAAATTAGCCCATGTCGTGACTACGATACTACAGGAATAGGCGAGCTCATCCCATGGCTGATTTGGGAAGCAGAACGATAACAATACGGAAGGGGACGAACGTAAAGATGGCAAATCGAGTTCGGTATAGTATTCGAGGAACAAAGAAGTGACTTTGACGATGAAAGGCTGATTCCTGATACCCCTCAGTGTCCTTTTCGTATATCGTCGGCGGCTATCCTCCTGACTTTCTGATCTAACTCAATATATTGGGCCAATTCTAGCTTGTCATGGCTAGGTGGGCTCCTACTGATCAGGCAGCGGACTGGTCAGTCTGCTGGTCGGCGGCATCAGCAGGAGCATCCCTCTGTTGGTGCAAAAAATGAAAACAACCATTAAGGGCGGGGTGCCCTACTTCATTTTTTCATTAATAATCTGCGGTGTCTCAACAATAGATTGATCTTGGCTGTACTCCGCGCTACGCGCGGGTGATACGAATTAAGCCCATGTCGTGACTACGATACTCCAGGAATAGGATTAGTTTCATAACTTCTCATATTGTTTCGAGTACCTTCACAACTTCGCATACATATTAGCTAGGTAGCTAGTTAAACACGTCATAATACAAATTTTATTAATAAGTCCCTGCTTATTTCACTTCGACGACTTCGTCGACCTGGTAGCTTGTGTTACTGTACCTTAAGACCTTAAAGCGTACTTCACTAGAAGTGCAACTTTTTTCGATTGTTGTTTCGATCTATCAAGACATTTAGGCCTAGAGTTTCTATACTACTGCGATAACGGAAAAATAACCTTGTGAACAGATTATGAGCCTAAAGGACCACAATGATATTGATGCTCCAAGTCAAGAAGTGGAGCCAAAAGCCGCTTTGAGAGCTAAAGTAGCGCAATTTTTGGAATTAGCTCGTGGGATGAGCATTACGAGTGAAAAAACAGGAAGTATCACGACGTCAAAAGCGGGAAAACGGTTGCAACTACTCATTGAGGCTCGGTACTCGGATGCACATGGCACCTTTGGAGATTACGCCTGACAGGAAGCTGTATTATACCCACCATATCATTTCCGAGAAGTGAATGAAATTTTGGTGGTAGTAAGTATCCTGACATGGAATACAGCACCACACAACAAGTAAATGCAAATCTTGGTGGTATTAATCCTCCTGCTGGCGAATACAGGCCACTACCGCTAAAGATTTCAAGCTATCAATTAGGGTCTTCGACGTAAACGAATCTATAGAGGACTTGGAACAGGGTTCCGTGATGGGAAACCCGCTTCATTGGACAAATATCGAAATCGATGAATCCGCATGTGGTTACGTGTGGAGCAAATATATTAAATTTACTTAGGGGTCATTACTTGAGCGGAACGGCGAAAATATATTATAATCACCAAGTAGACTCATGGTGGAATGAACCTCCGACATTAGTACACGCAATGAACAAGATGTTGTATGCTTTTAACACTACTATCATCCCACCCAGTCGATGAAATTATTCACGACAATTCTTGATAGCGAAAATCGACCACACTCGGAACGATTACCTTCGGCAAACCAAAGAACTGTGTTGGTTTGCTGCCGCCATTGAAAGCGACGCAAGAGGGCATCACAGGTTAGGCAACGAATCGATAAATTACGTGAATAATATACCGAAAGGCGTCAAAAGTCACGGTTGTTGGGAAATTAGGTACATTCTGCCTAAATGTCCAAAAGCACGAAACACTTTCTTTCCACGAGAAAGCAAGTAACGACAAGATAGTGAGCTTAACTCTTGTGATTATTAGAAATCATGATGAAAATAACGGAACAAAATGTTTTTTTTGACAGTGGTGCAAGTTTGTACATCATCAACGACGAATCTTCCGTTCGAGATGTAGAAGGAGTCAACGATACTTGTTATCGAGCCGACGGGCAGACTTTGCAAGTGTCGAAGAAAGGATGGATTCAAATCAAGGTTAATACCGGTCAAGAACAACGAACTATACAAATCAAGGAATTTTATTACGTTGAAAATCTATCAAGAAACATAATATCCTATGGCCACCTCGAAAAGAAGGGTTGTGAACTGGTTTATGTCGATGGACGTTGTGTGATTAGACATCGTAACAGCAATCGACACAGGTTTGACATAGAAAAGGCCAACAAGGTGCTTGCTGATAAAGTTGAAGTTGATGTACCCGTAAGATACGAGCAAAGTTCAGACTTCTTAGCCAAAAGCGATAAAGAGCCCAACTCCGGGTAGGATGTGCAGAAAAGATCGTTGATGCACTTTCATGCGAGATTGGGGCGCCTTAATTACGATACGATCGCAAAATGAACACAGGACCCAAAACGTGGTACCGTAATCCTTCTGTGCTTCATAACGTTGACTTGCAACTGACACCTGCAAGTGGCCATTCAGCGCTTGGCATATATTTTCCGCAGAATTTATGTCCTTCCTGACACTGTAATATAAGCAATTACTTCTAAGGATATAAGTTCAAATATAGTGGCTCGTAAGTAATTTAACGAAAATCTGCAAAATATCACTGTTTTACAGGGTTGGGTCATAAAAAATATAGCTGTCAGGAAGCACATAAGGATTACGGTATACATATCCCCAATGGATAACAAAGATTTTTTTAAATTGCTTGACCTGTACATAAATAAAGCAGACCAAGAATGCAGATCAAAACAAGACTGTGGAGGTAATGCACCCACCGATAGGATCGAATGTTTGATTGGTTTGGATCTCAAGGGACCAATAACCCCGGAAGACAGATTTGGAAACAGGTACATGATAAATTTCGTGGACTTGAAGTACGAGTTTCCTGATTGAAATTAAATATGTTGCTGCCAAGCAATTTGAACACTTCCTAGCTTTTTGAAAGGCGTTTCGATTTCAAAGTTCAATTTTTAAGGACTGATGGTGGCGCCGAGTACAAGAACCTTGATGGTTTTTGTCAAAGTACCGGTGTTTCAAGGCAGATAAGCGAAGCCATTAATCAGTCAAGCAGCGGAAAGGCTGAGCGGATGCATCGGACCATAATGAACATGGCTCGATGCATGGTATTTCATGTGATAAAGTTTGGCGTTTTTGGGAGATACTGTTCAATATGCGGTATATATAATAAATCGATCCCCAACCAGTGCAAACGCGAAACACGCATCTCAAGTTTGACGTTTTTGGGAGATACTGTTCAATACTTGTCTGTTTCAGAAAAGAATGAAGCTTTTGGTTTTTCACGAAGAACCTATACATTATGATTGGTAAAAATTAACAATATTTGATAATCGGTAGTTTTACAAAACGTGCTGTAACGTGTTTTGTGCTCATATTACTGTAGATTTGGATTTATCATTCAACCAGCATTCTGAATATATACTGTTGTGGTAAAGTGACTTATGAATTAATCTGAAGTACTTTCCAGAGGGAGCATTCTGATTGGCAGAAATACGGATCAAGGGCGTGGGCGCCGGATAGCCGCTGCCGAGCATACCTACAGCGGCCGGACGGCGCCAGGCTTGGAATCAGGCCGGGCGAACGTGACAGAGAGCGTGGATAGTTGGGCTAGCGGGCTAAGCGGACGGGACGACCGCGGGGCGGATTGGTGGCGGATTGGTGGCGGTTGTTTGGAAGGTATGAGTGAAAGGAGCCTGAAGGAAGATGAGTGTTCTAGTGGATGAAAGAGGCACCCGGATCGGATGAGAAGATGCCAAGGAATTGCTAGCGCCCACGGCTGAGTGGCTCGGATGGATGGCTATCCGGCCGATCCGATCGGGTACAATGTACCATCCGGACTGGTACCAGCTGGGTTCGGTGTACCGGCCGGGTTGGTACCATCTGGGGTTGGTGTACCGGCCAGGCGGGTACACAAAAAATCGGAGTTAACCGGGCTACTTCGGGTAAGGCACACGACTGGTCAGCCGGGCTATTTGGGGTAGGTCACACAAAAGGGAGTATTGGATATAGGATAAATCAGTATACGTTTCGCTTTCTTAGACACAAGTCGCTTTCATTGGTTCGCAGCAGAGGGCTAACAAGGTCCCCTCTTGCTGTTATTGGTTTGCCCGGGGAAGGTTAAGTTAACCCACCGGAAGTCCCCTGACCAGGAGTCGCGGCGTCTTCGTATACTCACCTCAAGTCGCCCGTGTTTTGAACACGGTATTAAGTATTGGGAAGTGGTGACATTTTGGCCTTCTGTGGAAGAGTGTGGAGTTATATCTGGATTCCCCTTTACATACACATTTGGATTCAACCTTTATTATTATTGGTTTAGCTGGCCGATTGATTATTCTCGGTCCAGCCGGCACTATACAAAGTTAAAGTATATTATTGGTTTAGCTGGCCGATTGATTACTCTCGG
>MIQA02005673.1:0-10692 GCA_001887855.2 Sclerospora graminicola
AGAGTGCGGTACCCATAGATCAATCCCCCTCAAAATAGATTCAGTTTTGGTATCATTTTTGAACTGCACCAAAGGAATCGTGACAGGTGGCGTCACCAACTGCACCAATAGAAAAAAACAGAGGAAGTATGATAAACGACAACGTCAAGTGGATCGTTCATAGAATCTTTATAGTGTGGTTGGTGCTGCCGAAAAAGAGACAGCGAAAAAAATGTCTTCGTCTCAGGGTAATAGCAATTAAACGAGGTATAATCAATCGACGAACATCATTAGGAATTGAATTGATAATTCCACTGAGACTAGCGGGTCATTTTCTTGACGGAAGAAAAAACATACCAACAACTTGGCGCGAACACGCTTGACCGTGTATACCGCGCACAATTTTATTCTTATTTGCGTGAACGGAGAGCAACTACACCATTTCCAGTCTTATTTCGGCAAGAACAAATAAAGAACGGCAAGAACAAAAGCTCAATTTCGTCATTTCTTCTAAAAATAAGTAACTGCAACATATTATAAAATTGCTCATCATAGAATTGTTAATTTGTATCAGACTCAATACACCAAACGATTGTGAAAAACTGGCACTATTGCGTGGTACGGCCCGACCAATTACAGTTCAATTCGAAAGTGCAGAGTATCACCACAGACTTGCTGTGGTCCTTGGATGTAAGTGTTATACTCATTCTTGCGAAAGGAAAGAAATGTCTCTTACCTTTCGTATTCATGTCTATAACTGGGAATTAACTTATCTATATGATACCAATAGAATTTGATCAAGAAAGATGCTCGAATTAATACGGATGATGATGCAGACCTTGTGCGTGCAAGTATTTACACACAAGACAATATTCTCGAATGCTCCATGATTGGCAGTGATCTGGTCTTTGGTCGCCGTGAATCGCTTCGAGTACCACGTAATCATGATAATACGGGGGGTTATGGACGACTTACGGGTTTAGTGGGCTACGGTATTGAGGAGGATGAATTAGATGACGAAATAATTGGTCCAATTGAAGAACGTTATCCAGCCACGTTTCAGTCAAATCGTGGCCGTAGATTCGCTAGACAATCGTCGAGTCAGCACAGTATTGATGAAGACACAGACAAGTCCATGTCGGAAGATGAAGGCACTTCAGATCCGTTTCCGCATCGAAATCATTCGAGAAGATTGAGTGATGGAGATCAGGGAACGTATGAACAACGCATTGAAGCGTCGCTAGCTGGATATATTACCAAATCACTAAATGTCGAATCACGCTTGGCTGCTGAAGCGCAAATGAATCGACAGTTTACAATGAGTGATCTGGCTCATTTCAATCCTCATTTTGGACGAGACATTTATCTTGAACGGCTTGGACACACAGTTCATGATGAAGAGGGTGGAGGAAAGTCACTGGCTTTTTTTCGTCGATCAACAATGCACAGAATGTCTACACCAGAAGATATTATTCGCCAGGGATGGATCTTAAAGCGTGGCGAAGTTGTCCGGAACTATCGAAAACGCTGGTTTACGCTGCGGAAAATGCCACAAGGACCACTGCTGACGTACGCAAAAGATAACAACGAGAATTCGCCAACAAAAATGGTCGATCTTAGCTCAACATCTCGCTGCGTCGTTGTCACAGGCAAGCATGCAAAGGAACATGAATTTAAAGTTGTGACCTCAGCAGATTCTTCTCGGCGTGAATTTAGCATGGTAGCAGCTTCAAGCTATGAAATGACACAGTGGGTTTGTGCGATTCAGGCTGCCATTAACTCTGGCAATTGCTCCACATTTGACTGTGCGACCGATTTTCAGCAATTATGGCATGAAGCAGGGATTCAGGGATTCTTAGTTCGGTACGGTGTACGCAAGTCCCTTGCTATGCGTTCCCATTCGCATCCTCCTTGTCTTGCAGCCCCCAGCACACGTAGTTTTGTCTCAGGTGGGTGCCGTTGATACTTGTAAGACATGTGAATATGTACAATACAGTACAGTACAGGTATTGATGTTTATGACTTGTAGTGCAAAAAAAGAAATGAGAATTAACCATTCCATCAGTAGCTGAAAGTTATGGCGGGAAAATGAATGGCGCACGAGTTACTCCTTGAGCGCACCAGAAATTCGTTACAGTCAAAAATGGCGCGAAGCAGGATAAAGTTTTGCGTGTATAAAGTTTTATAAAACCTCTTCTAATAATTCTAGCTGTCAAGTATAAAAAGTGGGCGGTTTGCCGAATTTGGATTTGTTCTTTGCCGAACTTGGACTGGAAAAGGTGTACATATGAATTTTAGGCTACGAAGTTAGCGATTTCCCTTTTTACGGCGGATACAGTACAAGAGAGCCATCAATCACTGATGAATCCGATCATCCCGACGTGATCATGTTTAAAGGGATTTCCTTCGATAGAGAGAGTTAAGTACTTTTACGTGTGTGATGAGTAATAGTAAGGGTGTGCACAAGCAGCGACAAAAGCGAAAGTCGCTCGCCGAAGACTATGGCGGTTCCGTCGCTGAAGACTTGCTTGAATACATGGAGAGTGAAGAGACTTCTGGTGGTGTGCAACAGTCAGTGGACAGCGTCGGCGCGAGCAACTTATCACGGCGTATCCAAAATCGACTTTTAAAGCTCAATGAACTGGCGCAATCCAATACCGGAGATGGAGAAACGCCTAGCTATTACGACTTCTCGACGCTTGACATGAAGCCAGACCATGAGGCTCGACCTGTGTGGGTCTGTCCTAATGGCCGCATCTTTCTCGAGGCGTTTTCGCCCATTTACAAACAGGCCTATGACTTTCTGGTGGCCATTTCCGAGCCAGTCTCCCGTCCTGAGTTCTTACACGAGTATAAACTGACCCCTTACTCTCTCTACGCCGCAGTCTCAGTATCTATTGAGACTGAGAGCATTCTTAAAGTACTGGAAAGACTGTCAAAGAACCGACTGCCACAAGGCATCGTTGCCTTCATTAAAGACTGCACGCTCAGTTATGGGAAAGCCAAATTGGTCCTTCATCATAATGAATTCTATGTGAGAGTCTATACCCGGAAGTATTACGTAAACTGCTCGAACACGACCACATTCGTACAGCGCGTGTGAAAGAGACGGCGGAGGATGTGACAGCTACTGCTTCGTCAGGTGCAGCGCCAGGTGGAGCCCAAGCAGAGGATGCCACTAATGAATTCATTCAGAAAGATGTATCTGCTGAAGATCAAGCGAATCTGCAATATCAAAAGCTACTCAACGAGGACTACAATGTCGCGGAAGAGAATTATGCGGCAAGACAAGCGGGGGATCAACAAAAGACCGTGCGTACAGTGTCATTCAAGATTCGTAAAACCATGGTCGAACAAGTCAAGCGTGCGTGTCTCGATATGGACTACCCGCTCATGGAAGAGTATGATTTTCGAAACGATAAGACGATTCCAGATCTAGAAATGGATCTCAAGCCAACGACACGCATTCGAGAGTATCAAGAAAAATCGCTGAGTAAAATGTTTGGCAATGGACGTGCACGATCAGGTATTATTGTGCTGCCATGTGGAGCAGGCAAGACGTTAACAGGTGTTACCGCGGCTTCGACGATTAAAAAATCGTGTCTATGTCTCTGTACGTCGGCCGTGTCGGTCGAACAATGGACAGCACAATTTAAAATGTGGACCAACATTCCCGAGAAAAAGATTGCGCGCTTTACTTCCGTTGCGAAAGATTTCATTGACCCCGACTCGGGCGTGATTGTGACCACGTATACGATGGTTGCCTTTGGCGGTCGTCGTGCTCGTGCATCGGAGGAAGTGATGCAGCTCATTCAAGGACGTGAGTGGGGCTGTATCTTGCTGGATGAGGTGCATGTTGTGCCAGCGAAAATGTTTCGGAAAGTCATTGGCTCGATTGCATGTCATTGCAAACTTGGTCTTACGGCCACTCTTGTGCGCGAAGACGATTTGATTGGGGACTTGAATTTCTTGATTGGTCCGAAATTGTACGAAGCGAATTGGATGGATCTCACCCAAAGTGGATTTCTGGCCAATGTATCGTGTGTCGAAGTGTGGTGCCCCATGGCGGGAGAATTTTACCGAGAATATCTGCGCGAACAAAAGAGTGCACGGAAACGCGCGCTCTTGTACGTGGCGAATCCAAACAAATTTACGGCTGCCGAGTTCTTGATTCAATACCACGAAGAACGTGGGGACAAGATTCTGCTCTTTTCGGATGATGTCTTTGCCTTGCGTCTGTATGCAACAAAGCTGAACAAAGGATACATTTACGGAGGAACGGGCGAGCGAGAACGTATGCGTCTCCTCCAGTCGTTTCGTAGCTCCCCGCTTGTGAATGTCATTTGTATCTCCAAAGTGGGAGATACGTCGATCGATTTACCTGAAGCCAATGTCATTATCCAAGTTTCGTCACACTTTGGATCGCGACGACAGGAGGCGCAGCGTCTAGGACGGATCTTGCGTCCCAAAGCGAATGCGACGGGAGGATTCAATGCTTTCTTTTATACTCTCATTTCTACCGATACGCACGAAATGTTTTACTCGAACAAGCGCCAACAGTATCTCGTTGACCAGGGCTATACGTTTAAAGTCGTGACGGATCTGTTTGAGCCAGGCTCGTTTGAAGGCGTCTTTACGCGAAAAGAAGACCAGCGAGCGCTCTTGAACGAAGTGCTCAGTGCTGATGTCGAGAGTGCGGCCAAGGATGAAAATGCTGCGATCCGTGACGACGAAGATTTGTCGCGTCTGGAGCTTTCGGGTCATAATCGGAAGAAAAAGAAATTAGCGTCGCTTGGGGCGCTTTCCGGTGCAGACGGCACAAAGTATATGGAATATTCAGCTGGCCACGGTGCCAAGCACCGCCACAATCTATTTCGTGACCGATATCGTTAGGCTCTAGCCAAGCCTCGCTTTTTCTTTTGTTAATTGGACATAATCATTAATCATTAGCGAGTTTGGAACATGATAAGTACTAAAACCTACTAGAAGTAAGCTACTTCATATTTCTAATTGAAGTATAATCAGAGCACCATGTCGAAGATAAGCTAAACAAACGGGTGTATTTACGATTTCTAGCCGTATCGTAGATACTCTGCGCTACATTGCTAGTGCTAGCTGCTCTTCTATTTTCCTACAGATCTTACACTTGACGACGTTTTCTTTTGGAATGATCTGAATGTCAAATGCAGCAACGGACAGCTTGTTTTGTGATTAGTGAAGCTAGGAAGTGCTGTAAGCTGTCGTGCCACTCGTATATACCGGTACATTATATAAGTTATTAAGTGCAATTTTTTCATATGTAGTGTCCACGCAGTTTTGATAAACATGGCATTTCATTTTTCAGCGAAAATGACTCCAAATTCCAACACTCCTCCGGGACTTTCATGCATCAACATGTACTTCAGCGCATCCAACCAAGTGCATAGCAATACTCCATACCACCTTACAAACGAAAATAACAATTTGATTTCCATTCGAAAGTAATAGAGAAAACTTTAACACAGTCCAATTTTGGTTTCGCAACACCGCAATCCTAGCTGCACACAATATCTTGGTCAACAAATCGGCAACCATATCTCCACTTGAGACGTGCTCCGGTCTCATCCTTCCTTTCCTCGTGTAATCCTTGTTAAACTTCAACTTTACGTCCTTATGTTTTGTGCTGGTGGCACTAGCTTCGTCTAAGAGCTGTTTTATCACCGTCTGGTTGTCTATCTTCAAGACAATCGTTACCCGTGAGTTCAAACCAATCTCTCCAAACAATTCCCTTATGCTAAGTGCCTGTTTCCACCAACTACAGCAGCCACGAATTCCGCTTCCGCAGTTGAAAGCGCGACTGCTCCTTGCTTTTTACAACTCCAACCAGCGACAGTACCATTCACAAAAATAACGTTGGCGCTGATGCTTTTCCGGTCAGAGTTGTCAGCGGCAAAGTCTGCATCGATGTAGTTTACTAAGCGCATGGGCATAGATTCCCCATCGGCATGCTTCAAAGTTAATTTCAGGGATTTCGTACCCTTGAGATATCTCTCTATGCGTTTCGCCATTTATAACCCAGAAAAGTTGGTGCGTGTGTGTGCCGAGTCACTATATGCACAGCAAACACGATGTCTGGACGAGAACACTACATATCACCCCCCCAACGCGATCTATCAGTGAATTATTTCCAGAATCTCTCTTCGACTGTTTACTTGTGGCCCTTTCCTTCCGCGCTGGTCATGCAGTTTGGACGAGAGTAGTCCGTGATCTTGATGCCTGACCTGGGATTCCTGGCCAGCCTCTCGACGGCATCGTACGCCAGGTAGCCAAGTCGGGCGTGAAAATGGTACAGTATACCCTCTTGTACCTTGCCTTCCACGCCCTCTGCAACGGCATTCATAATCGTGTTCGAAAAATTTGCCGAGTGTCATTCAGGACTATTCGCACGTAAATGCGTACAAATACAGATCCATAGACTTCAACACGGAATAACACTTGGTTTGGAAATATTAGTTCCATTTTTTTGCCGTTATCCCGCGACGTATACCCTTTTTTTTCGTAAGCAACCCAATGATATCAGGTTTTTCGCTAATTTTGGTGCAAAGAAAATTTCTGTCAGCGTAATTTTAGTGGGTACACCCGAAACCACATCTCCCACAAGCGCAACTTGTCCGACTTTCGTAACTTCAAACATCCCACCGTTCGAGAGTGTTAGGGCATCATCACTGCTACAATCTTCTGCATTTTCGAGGAGCTTCTCGTCCAAAATGGGATGGCGACTTGCACCACTATTCACAATCCATAGATCGCTCTTGGGCTTTGACTGTTCTGCTTTTGTTTCCGCTCCATTTGTCGTCGCCAATACGAAACGCTGCTCCGAAACTTAGTTTCTTTGCCGGTTTCGACTGTCGCCTCTTCTTGGGCCTTTCTTGGAGTCCTGTTGCGGGCAGCTCCTACGTATGTGTCCCTCAGCTCCACAGCCGTAACATTCACGTTTGCAACCATTATCATCCATAGAATTTACGACAAGTTTACCAGCTCCAGAACGTTTAAACTTGAGCGCATCATCGTCCAACTCTTGCGCCCAGAAATTAGCTCTTGTGCGTGCAGCAGGAAATCTTGCCGCTGCGGGTTGTAGCGTACCAAGAGAGCAATTTTCAGCCTAGGCGCTGCGGATTTCTCAATGTTTTTATCAACTAGGCGCTCGCTGGATTCACTTTCCTTGCAGCGCTACCAAGTATAGGAAGTGCTCTGTCCAGGACCTCCTGGAGTCCTTTTCAGCTGCAAATAACTGATCAGCTTGGTAGTGCATTATATTTACCTTAAACTCGTTCAACATTTGTTCCAGAACAAAATACAGTCCCGACAATATCTGCCATCAGGTACCTACCTATGTTGGCTTGAAAATATTTCAACGTCCACCTTCCAAGTGTTCTCCCAACTAGTACACCTTCAATCGTTCATTCCACGCAAACCCGACGACAGTTCTGCCACTTCAGTTGCTTCTAAAACAGGTACGCCCACTGTTTAAAGCCAGAACCCAGCCCCGGGTAAATTTCCTCGACCGAGAAATTTTGTACGCAGAGCCGTGGGATTTTAACGCCACTTATGTGTCCCAATTGGTTTCCAACCAAATTTCCTGGCATACCAATGCTGCTGTCACTTCTGGCAAGTTCATTCCTGGCGCCTGCTCTTGTGGTGCGACCCCATCACCACCTCGCAAACCACTGCCACGCCCTATGCCCTCTCCGGTACTTAAATCGTTTAAGGTCGTTTTCATTCCGAATGACCCGTGTTTTTTTAGTGTCTCTCTGAACGCGCTCGTGTACACTGATCCCTTGTTCGACCCAGGCGACGTGCTAGGGGCCTACCCTTGTGGTTGCGCCTCCTCTACTACTTCCATACGTCTGTCTATACGCTTGAAATACTCCATTACTGCCTCCATGTTGGCTTTGGACTTTTCGCTTTTATCTTCCTCCTTTTCAACCAGACCTAACCGAGAAATGAGAAAACTTCGAACAATTATTCCACAATGAGAAATAAACAATATTCCAGTTATCGACGAGAAACGAAAGAACGAGAGAAAAGTTAAATTAAATTTTGGAAATTGTTTAGATTAGGCCCGTAACCCTTGGGCTCATAACCTGTAGGAGAATAGAAGAGCAGCTGGCACCAGCAATGTAGCGCCGAGTATCTACGATCCGGCTAGAAATTGTAAATACACCTGTTTGACTGCTCTAGTAAAGCTAAACTTGATTAGTTAAGCTAGGAAGTGCCGTAACCTGCACGTTCACCTGTCGTGTCACTCGTTGTTTTTATGTAGAAAGGAAAAGTGTATATACCGGTATTTAAATTATAAGAGTACTTTCTAACCTAAATTTTATATGTAGTGGTCCACGCAGTTTTGCTAAACATGGTATTTTATTTCAGCGATAATAGCTCCAAATTCTAGCAAACTCGTCATCAGGAACTTTTTCCTCTTCAACTTTTCCACGTATTATCCTCGTCACCTCATTTCTTTCGACAATGCCGTCGTGTACTAAAAGCATGCTGCAACCGCAAGTCTTCCATCATATACCGTGTGGGAAAATTAATTGTAAGGTTACTTTATCCTAGACTTCTCTTTAATTGTATCTATGAAACTTATTGTCTTCTATTTTCATTACAGCTTCATCATTGGTTGCGGCTTATAGAACGTCAATGAGTACCCTACAAAAGATATTGTCAGATAACTGGTAGATGTCATCTTCTGGATGGTATGAATCACGAGATGACTGCGATGCTTTCAGTGGAGTCTTTACCGAAGAATAATAGAAGTCGAGACATTGAAGAGAATACCAAGGCGCACGTTTCTTACCCCACAGCGTACTAATTCGGAGTTGGGAGATACCTCAATTTGGGGTGTAATTAGGAGTTGGTCTACCCTATTTTGAGCTGAAAAGAAAAACTCGACCGCAATGAACTCCGTGGAGTTCCGATGGCGCGCGATGGTTCTCCACTTCGTGTATGCCGCGCCATGCGAGCTAGTTGCCCGCGTACTAGGAGTGTTGGGTCGCGTCAACAGGCCTCGCCAATCATCTGAACTTATCTCATTTGCTTCAGCACCCGTGCTTCTACGTGGAAGAGCTCCAACCAGCGTTGAAGGCGAAATTCCCGGAGGTGAAATTCGGTCTGTCCACCACGCATTGCTTCGTATGCTTGTTGATCTACAGCTTTTTAGAAAAGTCTTCGGCGCCGAGCCCGAGAAGCATCACCTGGCGAGGTAGCCTCTAATTTGTCGAAAATGAAATCACTCTACAGTAATCTAGAGCAGCTCTTTTTTTGGGATGAGGCATCAAAAGACGTAGCCTCCTATTTGGCGAAATTGAAATCACCCTACCGCTATCTAGAGCAGCTCTATTTTTTTCTGGAGAGAGAGCAAAAAAACGGACGATCCAGCCAACGATTGACATGCGTGGCCCAAGCGATGGACACAAGCAATTGTTCGACTAACATTTCGGCTCGGCGCTCGTGTCTCTGTACTTGCCGTATGCGATGTGAGTGGATTCGTCGCGCGGGAGACTACTCGTGGCACGTTCACAAGGCTCTCGTACCACGATGCGTTCATTCGCAAGTTTGTGCGACATCTAAATCCGTGGCCGTTGCCATGGTCGATTGTCGTTCTCGACAACGCTTGTACAAGGCGCTTGAAGATACAATCCATCGTTATGGGGCAATGTTGATATACCTTCCTCCGTACTGCCTGAAACTAAATCCTGTCGAGGTCATGTTCGGACGTCTCAAGGCCTGGCAGCGGTATGCCAATTTGACGTTCTATCATTATCCAGAAGGTATTCTTGAGGTGCAATGGAGGCATGCATGAACGGATAAGTACACGGGGTGAACATTTTCGCCACTGTGACTACTCTAATGGAAGCGTGTCAGATCCAGTGTTTGGGCAGGATGAAGAGAAATAAGAATTGTTTTTCATTCACCAACATTTCTACCCGATAGCTGGGTGGAACCATACCTCTTTCGACCGAGCTGGTTGCAAAGCAAGCTTCTCAGCTTGCTGAGACTCTTCAACACGCGATTGAGCCGCTGATAATTGGCACCCTGCGAAGCTTCCGTTGATATTATATCAGCAGTAGAGCATAGTATTAGAGCGCTGAAGGGATTAAAAACAGTAATGATTTAGCCAACAAACCAGTTGTTTCATTTGAGTTGTAGCCCTGTCTTCTGCGTCTTGCAATACTCCTAAACGTGCTTTCTGGTAGCGAGCGGTAGCTTCGAGGTTCAGACTTTCTGTCTAAATCCCACGGACTAGTTCAGAGCCAGTGTCACCACAATTCAACTACTTTTCATTGTCAGATGTGTTGTGAAGCGAAGTTTTGCTTTTACCCACGTGTTTTCGACGCAGCGTTCTCGTTGAGAAAATTTTTCTCGAGCTTGGCGCAATCGCTTCTTTGCTCGTCTTTTTAGCGAGTTAAGAAGATGCTTTAATACAATCATGCTGTTCTAAGGAAGTAACGAATCACTGAAATCCAATTTCTCTGCTACGGGATCATGCGTCTCTTCAATCACATTTATGCCTTTAGATACCTAGATCTTGATAAAAATATAGGCGTGCCTATCACGGACGCATTAGGGTACGAGCATTGGAACAAACCGAGCGGAATTCGGTATTGTTGCTACCACTTTGCGGTACCGGACGGCGTCACAGTCTACGTTGAGAGTAACAATGAAAACGCTGTA
>MIQA02005675.1:0-30115 GCA_001887855.2 Sclerospora graminicola
AGAAGGCCAAAATGTCACCACTTCCCAATACTTAATACCGTGTTCAAAACACGGGCGACTAGAGGTGAGTATACGAAGACGCCGCGACTCCCGGTCAGGGGACTTCCGGTGGGTAAACTTAACCTTCCCCGGGCAAACCAATAGCAGCAAGAGGGGACCTTGTTAGACCTCCGCTGTGAACCAATAAAATCGACTTGTGTCTAAGAAAGCGAAACGTATACTGATTTATCCCTATATCCAATTTTCCCTTTTGTGTAACCTACCCCAAATAGCCCGGCTGATCAGTCCTGTGCCTTACCCGAAGTAGCCCGGTTAACTCCGATTTTTGTGTACCCGCCTGGCCGGTACACCAACCCCAGATGGTACCAACCCGGCCGGTACACCGAACCCAGCTGGTACCAGTCCGGATGGTACATTGTACCCGGCCGGCTCGGCCGGATGGCCATCCATCCGAGCCCCTCGGCCACTGGCGCTAGCGATTCCTTGGCAGCATCTCACCCGATCCGGGTGCCTCTTTCATCCGCTAGAACAATCATCTTCTTTCAGGCTCCTTTCACTCATACTTTCCAAATTAGCCCGCCACCGATCTGCCACTCGGCCGTCCAACATCCGCGGCCTTCCCGTCCGCTGAGCCCGCCTGTTCGACTATCCACGCTCCTTGTCATGTCCGCCAGCCTGATTTCCAGCCTGGCGCCGCCCGGCCGCTTGTAGGCATCCTCGGCGGCGGCTATGCGGTGCCCGCGCCCTTGGTCCGTATTTCCGCCAATCAGAATTCGCCCTTTGGAAAATACTTTGCATTACTTCATAAGTCACTTTACCACACTGGGCACATTAGCGGTATCACCCCAAGAGCTGAAGTGGAAGAAGTGCTGGTAGCGATAGCGCCCCGGAAGCAGCCAAGACAATCCATCACACTGCCGCCACCGATAGTCGGTCCAGCAGAAGGGCTAATGGTTCTGAGCTTCGATGGGTCAGCTAGCGTCAAGAAGAGAGTGGATGCTTACAGCACCATCTTGTGAAGGCTGCCCAAGATGAAAGTGGTGGCCGCTGCCTCCGCTGCTTTACGCCTGGTATAACCGTGAATGAGACGGAATACCGATCATTTCGTCGAGCCTCCGCTGAGACGTATAAACAGTATGTAGATGCCCAAATAACCTGTGCAAGGGTAGCAAAGAAATCCCGATATTTGAAGTCGGCGAACCACTGGCTGGATGGAACCCCATATCTGGCATCTCAGTGGCCAATATTTTCCAAGCTTTCGTCTCCATTAACTCGTCAATTGCACCTGACTGCACCAGGTCGGGGCGCCAAGCTGTCTTTGGAGGCATCTTGAGTGAAACGGGAAGTATCTGGAAGGTAATTTGAGATAAAGAATGAGCGAGTCGGGCACTGGAGACCTCGGCAAGGCTTATATTTGCCAACTGTTCGACCGACCAAGGTTGGATCTCTGACCGGTCAGCCTTGCTTACGAGACGACCATGAGGAAACAACAGGATCAGGAGCTTCGGGAGAGGCGACGCGGGAGAGGAAAAGTGCCAATGGACCTTGGGTCCGGCTGCAGACCGACCCGTTTGAGCCCCTGATCGGGCACGTGGCCGAGGATTGGATTTTGTCGTTTTTGGGGATGATTTTCTGAGTTTTTTGGGTGATTGAGGGGCAACCACTGATCAAGAATTTTTCCTCAACCTTCTCTTCCAGTTCCGCTTCCTCCTCTTCTTGCTCTTCTTCCTCTTCTGCCTCCTCGTCTTCCGCTTTAACTTTCCTCTCGAGTTTCGGGGGAGGGGGGGGGCGTCAGCCAACATGTGTCTTCGAGTGTTAATGGTTGGATGGTGTTATGGGGAGAGAGATGGATGAGTGGACTCGTATTCCCCAGAGCCAAGCCAGCTGGTGGCGGAGTCTGCAAATCAATGACTTGATCCGGGGCCGGGTGAGAATCAGCTCGACTACTACAATTTAGGAAAAAACGTCGGGTAGCCGCACGGAATCGAGACAAGGCAGCACAAATCGTGATTATCTTCGTCTTCGTCATCGTCTTATTCGAAATCGCTGGAAGGTAAGTCGGCTTTCAATCCGGACGGCGAATCAGCTGTCGAGTCAGGTGTCACCGACAATAATTGGGGAACTGCAGTTGTGTTGAATCCAAATCATTACCCGACTCTGCTAATTCACATAGGCGCAGAAGATCGCCCACGGGCATGGAGGAGAGTTCCTCTCGTTTACTCCGTTTGGAGTTGGTCAAGGACAAAACAGAACCACCCGGACGCTTTACTGGTTTTTTCCTGCCCGGCCGGACGACAAAGAAACTTGCGGTGGTCTGGGGTCTTCGGAGGCGCCCCACACTCTGGCTCTTGGTGTGACAACATCAGTATTTAGTGGGACAATGGACTCCGGAGATTTGGTTATCGGACAAGGCCGAGGGTGATAGGCCGGGTCAGTTTTTACTGATGATGGCTCGGGGAATATTTTCCTCTTGTCCCCCATACCCAGGACGTCCAAAATTGCCTCTCGCACGCGCTGAGGTGTCTGCATAACGGGGACAGCCCAAGTCCGGGTCTCTTCGAGCTGATCCTGTAGTTCACATAGAAGCAACCTGAATCGATCCTTCTTGGTTAGCAAGGCGGCGTGGGCATGGTCGGCCCGGTCCAGTTCGTCACAAGCGTCATAATACTGCGGTGGAACTTGTCCGAGCCCGGCCCACAGTCTCCGCTGCCTTGAGGTGGCCTCCTGGAACTCGTGTTCGACAGAAAAAATATGACGGAGGGTATGAGAATGGGATTCTTGCAGATGGTCCCGGTCATCCCACATGTCGGCTAGTTCTAGCGGTATCGGCCATGGAGGTGCAACAGCTCCTGAACTTTTTGCGACGCTTCGGTAGACAGGTCTTTTATTTGCTCCAGTTGTCGAACTATTAAAACAACATGGTCAGAACAAACCATAAGCGTCGGGATAACAGTACAGAAAATGGTAGGACACTTACGCTGAGGTTTCGAATGGTGAACTAAATCTTGGTTAGCGACACGAAGAGGTTCAACGACGTCCGCCAGCATACGAAGGTGGTCACGTTCCTTCGTCAGACTTGCGATGTACTTTTCGAGGCTGGCCACCTGGTTTCGAAGATCATCCGGTCCCGAAGGTGAACTTAGGACAGTAGCCTCGTTCCCGGCGGCTGGCTGAGTCATGGCCTTGAACAAGGCCTGCTTGAATATGCTCCAGGCTATCCACTTGGGCGGTGAGGACCCCCCCCTGAGCTTTTAGCTCTGTTACTTCGGAGGAAGAATCGGACTGCGTAGCGGCCTGATGCAGGGCGTTAGTGAGCTGGCTTACAACAGCCTGAAGGCAGAATATTTCCGGGCTTCCTGGCTTCTATTTCTCAACTCCGAAATCCGAGGTTTGACGTGATCCAGCATACGAAGGAATGTACAGCGCTGCGTCAGAACTGTGTAGTTAACTTGACTGGATCGAAGGTCGGCTTGAAGGGTTAAACGCCGTCAACAACTGCTCCAAAATGAAGTAAAGTGTTGGATTAATCTGCCCCAGATGCCAAAGTTGGCCTGAAAGTAGCTCAACGCCTCCCCCTCAAAATGTAATCCAAGCTTATTAACTTTTAACCGTTCATTCCAAGCGAAACCAGACGAAATCTCCACAATTTCCACGGCTTCAATGAACAGGTAGGTCCACTGCCTGGAACCTGATCCAAGCCCGGGGTAAATTTCCACGCCCGAGAAATTTTGAATTGTCAATTTAGGTATCTTCGTGCCCCCCACCATCCCGGTTGGATGTACAAACATATTTATTTGGGGGGGCATACCTGCTGCCATGCCCTGTGGGCCCATTCCTGGCGGCTGCACTGGTGCGCACCGCCACGCATGGCCTCGCGTGCAGCAGCATCTCAGATCGTTGAGCGTCATCTTCATTCCAAAAGGGCCATGGTTGTTCAACGTGTCTCGAAAGACACTGGCGTACTCCGGGCTTTTATTCGAGCCCGTGACGAGCTTGGAGCCGATCCAGTTGATCTGGCCTCCTCGGCGACCTCAAGCCGCCTATCCACTCGCTTTAGCTATTCTAATACCAATTCCATCTCTGGACTCGGCTTTTCAGCCTTTTCTTCCTCCATAGTCCACGAGAAAGTAACTTAGAAAAGCGAAAAAAATTTATGAAGTCAATCGAAAAGAAAACCGTAAACTTTCCGTCACGAAAATGAGCAACCAGCTTATCCACTGTGAAAACGAAAGCACTTAACTACCGATGTAGTTGTGACCACTCCACTTATCTATGAAAAATGCGAGAGTGCGAGAAATTTAAAAATTCAGGAAATATCTTTGAAAACGCTTAGTTAAGGCCCGTAAACTTTGGGCTCATAACCTGTAGGAATTAGCTCAGCACACTTGTCGCTCCTACGAGCGCGGACGTAACTTAGGTGGGTTAGAACTGCTAAGCGATCCAATGCGTGCTCCCCGTCTACAGCCGGTCAGAGCTGTTAAACAGTGCTATTCGGGGTCGTTGACTCGGTAGTGTATATTGACTGTATCTTTTTAGCGTAAAAGGAAAAGTGTATTAATATAAAAAGTTACTAAAATAAATCAGTTCTGACTTTTTTGTAACCTAAATGTTATGTAATGGTGTCCTGTCGTAATTATCGTAAAAAAGCCGGAATTTCATCTTTCACATACTTCACCAAATGGGTACAAAATTCCAACACATGCAAACGTCACAGTCAATCAGCAACGGGAGCGCTCTGCACATCCGTCACGTAATAAAAGACTCAACAGTCCAACCAGCAACCACTGCGTCCTCTACGCAGTATACGTCCTTCACGCAATAAGAGAGACGATTCAAGACGCCACCGGAGTCGGTACAATTAACCTAATAGCAATCTTGCACCGATCACCAAAGGACAAGCGTAGCAGCAACATCAACAGCATTGATCGAAAAGTTTTCTTGTGACGTGCTTACCGGCGATATACAATTCACCGCACACAAACTGGTCCAGCCTAAAATTTAGTGTTTCTGCAAATTCGGCGTTCTCCCCCGAAGCTTCTCCTTTCTTCCAATCAGCTGGCTGAAAAACATTTTCTCCTGGTTCTCACCAACTCAAATGTCCAGCCTTAATAAAACTGAAAAAGGACATCAAATCGGAGTTCTAGCAAACCCTATTTGATAGTGTTATTCGGGGTTGAGGTGTGCCCATTAACACGCAGAAAAGCATGGCGTACGCCAGTGGAGAGCTGTACGGTGTACAGCATCCCAGCTCGACTGTTGGGCGGGTGTTTGGTGTGAGCGACCGAGCTGTGCGCCGCTGGTACAAGCAGTTCCAAGTTGCACTGCTAGTGGCGCATTTTCTCTCTAGAGCCAGTATGAGGAGATGATTCAGGATCAGTTCTCCAAATTATAATTTCTACTCAGGTATGAACTGTTGCTAGCAAAGCATCAAAACGCAGCTATACGGCACACTGAATGATCTTTTAGCGCCACAAGACGATACACTTGACCATCTTTACTCGGTGGATTTTCCGGTTTTATGAGATGCATCATAGTGCGTGTGTCACGTTGAACAACAGAAGCATCTAGCAGCAAACGCAACGCTGCGCGCTCGAACGCTGTTTTCTTCACGTCGCTATTGGCGCTGGCTATCATGGGCACGCTCACTGCTTGAAGCACGTTTCTACACGAGCCTACACCATTCGTAGGGCGTCTGGACTTTGTCAAATTGCACTCATTGGCGTAATTACCGCGACTTGGCAGACCGCGCCACGCTCTCATTCGACTTAGATGCCGGTGCGATAAATACAACAATGTATTCTATAGCTGTTTGTTATATTGGATAGATCTAAGTTCTGTTTTCAATTAATTGGAAGGTGAAACAACGCTTTGTTTACGTCATTGCTGAGTTCAGAAGCAACAGCAACGCGCGCAATCAGGTTGTGCTCTGGGATAAGATCGTGCAGACTAAAGAGGCTGCGACCCAGCTGCAGTTTCAAGACGAAGACGTCAAATATTTCTTGGCTGATCAGTATGATTAGCTTCGCGGTGCAACGTGACCCTACACCTCGAGTGTGATATTATGCCCGTGAAGCCGTCTTTACGCATACGAGTGATACTAAGGCAAATTTTGAGCTGCCGAAAGGTATCAGGGAAAGGCTCCAAAAGGTGGTGGTCGATTTTAGAAATGAGTCAGAAGAAACATTCATTGATCATCTTCTATCGATTCAAGAGCAATGTTTGCATAAACTTTATTGTTACGTGTTGTCATATTTTTTCAAAGCGAGCGCGAAGAGGTGCTACACCTGACAGTTTTTTTTATCTCCTTCTTTTCCAGGGTGGAATGACTTGCTTGTGATCTATTGAAAGGCAGTGGCCATGTGACTTCACTTCCGGTGCAAGTCAGTGCTACGGGGCTGTTGGAATTCTCCTCGCGTCTTTGTTTCATTCGAGCCGCCATGGTCTTGATCTGTTCTGCAGGATTTGCAGCCAAGCCACTGCCATTGGGAGCGTGATCGTTCTCAGCTCTTAGCACGGATGTGTCGATGCTGGCAACAGACCGCGCCTTATGTAGTTTCCTATGACTTCTTCTTTCCGACCTTGTTCCTCCGTTAACGTCCGAAACCGTGTCGAAGTCGTTTCCTAAAGCATATGAGCGACTTCCATGTGTTGGAGGTAAGTCACCGGCCTTTACGTTTTGATTTAATCAGGCTCCAGAACTTATTAATAAGCAAAGTTTTCCATCCAAGAGCGCCTTCAGCAACTTTGTCAAGCCCATCTTCCGGATCTGCTGTGAAATCATATTCAACATAGAAATGCTGTCACTAAACGGTAGAAAAAAACTTTTTTTCAACCTTTACGTAATTTCTATCTTGTAGAACTCCTCGTGCAGCCATAAAAATGTTACGGTGTCGTAACAGGATTGTTACAGAAAGCAGTACGTCCAAGTGTGGTCGTAATCGGAAGGAATCGAGCGCATCCAATGCTACTACTTTGATTGAGGGATCAACAACGGCATCTTAAGTTGGAAGTAAGCGCGACCTCCAAGAAATGTAGTCGATTGCTTCTACCTTGGTTGGAGAGGGAGGGGGCGAATCTTGTGATAATCTATTTGGGATCACAGTTTCATCTAGCCATCATTCATCAGAGGACGAGGTCATGCCATCGATATTGAGCATTGACGAGGAACCCAGTGAGAAGCATAAAGACAAGCAGTTCAAGCGCCGCAAGTTGTGCGCGTAAGTTAAATGAACAGCTACGACTGGCGCGCAGCGTGCGTCTACGTATTTGTATTCAAGAAGAAAAAGAAGAAGAAGAAGAAGAAGAAGAGAGCGCGAGAGTATCCACTGCAACAGCAGCAGTATCGACAAAAGACAATAATAAAAAATCACCGCTACCACCTGGTCCTCCTCCTCCATCATCCGTAGGCAATACTTTGTGCTCCATCACCACTCGAAAAGGTTGACCAATTTGGTAGCTTGAACGGCGCGAAGTGTACATCGGCGATTCGTGCAGCAGAGGCTTTGCAGCACAATTCGCTATCACGGTTAGAAAGATGTCGTTGTTTGTCGACTTCTGAGCCCATTCTCCTTTATCGTTTCCTGCGACCGCTTTGCCAACTGTTTACTCGCTTCTTCAAGCACCAGTCTTGCTTGTGTCCTTATCGACGTCTCCCTACTTGACAGTCGACTAGCAATTGGACAAACATAGATGTTTACCACAACATGGTTTGCACCCACTTGGTCTGGATATTTCACCAAATGTAATCCCTTCAGTGCCTGCAGTTCAACTTAGCAGCACAATAAACTATAAGTTATTACTACCATTCTTGTATCCGCATTGCCACGTACTTGCGCGCGACTTAAATGGGTTCACGATTGCCTGCCCTAATCCTGCAAATGCGATGCATCATCACTTTTACAGTGATGACGCAGCCCATTTGCGGCTGATTTAGCTACGGTAAATCTCGAATGCCGACCTGAAATTCGGCATTCAGCTCCAAAACGAAGATAAATCGACTAGTAGTAGTAAAATGTAGTCTAATTAGTCTTAACTATTAGCTACTATGAACATGTCTAATCTAGAATGTAATCTAGGCTCAGGCTTGGCTGGTGAGTTAACCATTCTGGGTGGATATGTGTTGTCCTGGGTGTTGCTACGATTATCTGGGTCCGGTGCTGGTAATTGGGTAAAGATGCACTGGGAACTGATTTTCAGTCGGATCCCTTCTTCTCGTAACGCATGAACTTTTGATTCATATTCCGCAACAGCTTCAACTTGAGCTCTAACTTGATTCCATATGAATTCCAAGTGTTCCTGCGCTTCTTTCAGGATACCTTGAAAAATGGTTTGATTCCGCAACTGCCATAGCCACGTCATCCCCATTCCACAGATTCCCTTCCAGAGTCCCTGGAAAACATCGGTATACGTATCGTCATACCATCCATACTGCCTCATCATCGCCTTCTTGATCCCACTTCCCACTGGTGGGGCACATCTTGTCACTATTGCCTTTCGAAAACCTCCTAAACTTATATCTGATAAATTTATACCACGCCAATGTTGCAAGACTCGTCTCCATAGGGCTTGGGCCCGCGGACATTCCCACAAGATATGGTATGTATCCGAATACAGCTTTTATCCAGAACACATCGCTCATCCGTTAGGCTTCTGGCGTAGAAGGTGTTTAATTGCATGGTTGTGACCCGATATTGCACCCATACTTGGTAATTCGTCAGTAAGTTGTTGTGTTCCCATACTTGATCAGGGTCAACATCCTGTATATCATTCCACCACTCACTCGAAGTACCTGGTCTCTTCCACTTCGCCAATATTGGCTGTAATTGAGGCGCAACTCCATGATAGTAAAGTTTTCGAAATAACCGCCTGAAGTTGGCCCAAATCCGTCGAATTGGTGTGGTTTAATCTATCTTCCATCCGATAAAATGAATATCTGGGTGTGGATGGAAAACCACATACATACCTACTATATCTTCCTGTTCTTCAGTGCTATCCATGGTATTGGATACTACTTCCCATAAGATACCGTCTGCTTTCTGCGTTAACCACACCGTTTCTGCTTCACTCTTACCCTGTCCGCGCATTGTTCCTGGTCTTACAAGTGTCCACATATGCGACTCCAAGCAACTCGGGCCTCTGCTCAGAGTTATCGGCGGCCGTTCTCCTATGTAATGACCAACCTCAACCCTTGGAGACGCTATTATGATTGAGCATAACCATCGACCTATTTTGGCACAGGTGTGGGAGTATCCATCTAACCCTTGCACCTGCCACATATAAGTATTTGTCGTTAATCGTAATATTCTCAACTCACGTATTGATACCACCGGTATTCGGTAATACTTCTTGGACGATAACACCGGCGCTTTCTGTTCCCGTATCCATGGATTCGATTCCCACCGATATGTTCCCCAGAATGGGATCATTGATGTGGAAAGGAGATCATGGTATTGTTAAGCTTCGATATCCACTTGGATCGTGAATTCATCTTTTGGCTGTAGAGCCAACCCTGTCATGCCGAGTCTCATTTCCATTAGCGCTGTTACCCGCGGTAGCACTGTTTGTGAATACTCATCTAACTTCCTCAGCTCGTCCTGTTTTGGCCCTAACCATTCCTCCACTTCTTTCGCTATATTCGGTAGTGCTCCTGCCCTCACTGTTGCTCCTGCTTTGCATACTTTATAACCTGACACAGGGGTTAATAGGTGCCCAGAATTGTTATTCACTCCCAGCCCTGCTAAATCTAACCATGCCCTCTGGTAACTATCCCTCGCTGCAATAAGCCATTGACACGCCAACTTTAAACGTTGGATTTTCATAGCTACCGGTATTGAAATCAGTCCCACACCTCCTGCTGCCTGTGGTGTGAACAGTAATGTGGGTGAGATCTTGTGCCTACTGCCTTCACTCGCTGTACTGTTCCGCCATAAGAAAGCCTTCTGGATATTCACCAACTCTTTCATCACTTCAGCTGTAGGCTCAAACATTCGCGCTGTGAATAATATGGAGGGGATCGCTATGACATTGAATAATTGAACCCGTTCCATAAACGCCGTTCCACAATCCGTTGCCGTTGCTAGCCTTCTCTGAACATTCCGTATTCTTAATGCCCAATTAACTGTTTGTAGTGTAGTCCACCCAAAGAAATATCCTAAATACCGCACTGTTTCTCCATCCGGTAATACTGGTATCTTGTACCACTTATCTGGTACAAATGTTGTATTTAGGAATACAAATTTGCTTTTGGCCGGCTGTACCTGTAAGCCTGAAAGGTCTCCAAATCTACGCACGACCTCTAGGGCGATAGGTACCTGTTCTGCGTGTTGCACAAATATCGTTGAATCATCAACGAACGCAGAAAATCTATGTTGAATGAACGTATCGTGATGGAACGGTTGTATTCCCGATATTCTTTCTACCTGGAGTAAGGCAAGCGCTAATGGTTCCACTGCTAGGATGAACAGCTGGGGCGCCAAGGGGCACCCCTGTCTGATGCCGGATTTAACTTGGAGTGGCTCCGAAAATGTATTATTGACGAGAAACTCTGCTGACGTTCCGGCATGGATCCTATCCATTAAATCCACAAATCGTTCCGAGAATCCAAATGCCGTTAGTACTTGCAGTAAATACTTCCTATCCACAGTGTCGTAAGCTTTACTAAAATCTAGTAATAGAATCCCCGCACTCTTGGCCGCTGATTCTCTCTGTTTTGTACGGTAGGTTTCGAAGGTTGCTTTCATCATTACGACAGATTTGTCCATTCGACGCCCTGAAACAAATCCCTGCTGGGTATCTCCAACCAATTTACCAAGGAAACCTTGGAGCCGCCGGGCAATTATTTTTGCAAATAATTTATACCCTGTTGTCAATAATGAAATTGGGCGATAGTCAAGAGCGTTATTCGAATCACCCTTCTTTCTTAAGGGAATCACTACTGCCTTTAAAAAGGAAGGAGGTGGTGAACTTCCTTCCAAAATCGAGTTGAATAATCTTGTCAGGGGCTCAAGTAACACATCTCCAAAATCTTTGTAGAAGTCATTTCCTAACCCATCCTGCCCAGCTGCCTTCCGTCTTTCTAGACATTTGATTGCCCATTTCACGTCATCCTCCTCAATTCGCGTTAGAAGGGCTTCATTATGGGCCCTTGTGACCTTCCGTGTCTCAGGTATCTGCATAAACTGTGCTAATGTCTCTCCTAATTGTTCACTTGGCAGTGTTCTGTGGCTGAATCCCATTATTGGTCGCCATGTGGCTGCGAATTTGTCTGGAATTGAGAGAGAGGCTGGAAAGGGAGGGCCTGATAGCGCATCAATTTTTGTAACGGTTTGGTCCCGTTCCCAGACTGAAGCTCGTTTAAATAGCCAACGGACATCCGAAGGGGATCTGTGTAGTCGAAGGCCTCGTCGACATGCTCGTTCTGTCTCTAATACTCCAGCTAAGGACGATAATATATGCCGCCTGGTCTTTGCATTGTCCCGGACCATTCGTTGCAAATGTTGCACTCGTCGTCTACGCCGTTTTGCCACCTTCTTCCGCATGTGGTAAATAATGTCTCGCCAGATGTCAATACGTGTATCCCAGCTAGTGTCACTATCCAGTCTAGTATTGGATTTCGTAATTTGCTCCCGTAAAAGTGAATGTATGTGGTCATTACCTGACCCCGTAAAGGGGTAAGGCATTCGTCTGTTATTCATGTACTGTGGGTCTTTCAAACATAAGAACACCTGGTTGTGATCTGATAATACTGGTGGCGCTTCAACAGCCACCCAGATTACCCAGTTCTTCCAGTTCTCGGACACGTAAAAACGATCGATCCGGCTAGCTTGATTTCCGCTCCAGAAAGTGCAATGATTGGAAGGGTCTATAGACAAGTCATCTATGGCCGGCATCATCAATAGTCGTGCGTCCCATAATCCCCACTCCTGCCCTATTCTCACTAAAGCCTTACTCTCTGGTCGCATCAATCGTTGTCCCCCAAGTCTGTCTAACGTAGGGGAATCTACGCAGTTAAAATCTCCTCCCAGGATGCAATTCACAGGTTTTCTCGTAAACATCATACGAAAAGCTCCGAAAAAAATTTCTCGACATTTGAAATCACCCGATGGTCCATACACATTGATCACCACCATATCATTCCACTTGACTATAATTAATCTATTTGTCCACAAGTATTCATCCACGGACTAACTTGGTCTGCCACCGTCGGGGATAATAATATTGCTACCCCTCCTTGTTTCTCGGTGTGTATGCTCCATTATGACAATGTTTTATGTCGATTATGATGACCCCATATGGCCGCCCACTTTCGTGACACCTCTTCCTTTTCCTCTAATGAAGCAATGTGTGTTTCTTGAATTAAAATTATGTGTGCCACGTAATTCGATTTATTCCACCTCCATGCATTAAACCATGCATCAATGTCTTTTTTGGCAAATCCCCGAACATTTTGACTTAGAAATACTGAAGTCAGCTTGTTTAACTCGGATGATACCTCTCCCACTGACGGCTGATATTCAAGATCTCTCATTAGTCGATGTGTCGTAAAAATGTCTAATTTTTGCATGTTAAAATATGTCGACATCGATGTCTGCCCTACTGCAGTGCCCTTAGTAATGACGCCTACTGTCATAGTCGGATTCTAGAGCAGGCATTGCTTTGGTCCCCACTAGTTCCATCATTCCTGCTGAATACATGAACATAAAAAAGTTCTTCCACGCTCCTATAATCCCAGTATTAACTCCCTCAATATAAGCCGCGTAATCCGAATTCGTATCCATCAAGCGAAGATGTCTCTGTAATAAACATACCATGGTGTCCGTCACTTGATAATTTTCTCCTGAGAGAGCCGCTATCTGTTCTGCGAAGAGATTCGCACTAATCAGCATGTTCGCTAATGTCGACATTTGTCTTGGAGCTAACAATCGTAATACTGCATTTCCTCCGTATTTTATCTTTCTTAGTCTTGCCCATTCTTGTGAGCTGTTCATGACCGCATGTTTTTGAGCTGAACTATTCATGACATTAAAACGGTTCTCACAGTCAGAAAACCATTCCCCTGTTATATCCACAAGCCCCTCTCTTTTACCCGCATCGACTACTTCCAGCCAACATTGTTCTCTCCATGTTCTTGTAAGTTCTACCAATACCCTTCCATGCACAATGTCGAGAATATAATGAGAGCCTGGTACTTCTTTCAACAAGTGCATCAATCTGTTTCCTTCTAATCGTGCTACTTTCAGCCAGAGCGTCTTCGTTGAGCTAAGTACCGGGAAAGGGATTCCAGTATGCTCTTTCCATTGTAATAATAAATGGTTCCATGCCGTTTTGAATTCGTCCATGGATAAACTCATTATATTTGGTGCCGAGTCACATTTGATTAATTCATCACAAAGTTCGCGTTGGACCGGAACTATCTCCATGTCTTCTACCTCCCCTCCATTAGTTTCTCTCCGACAAATTCGCTTGGACTCAGGCGTTTCTATCGTTTGAGATTCTATTGTGTCCTGCGAACTCTCCACATGTTCTGATTCTTTATACTCCGAGTCTGAAGCGGTACTGTCCATTATCTGTAATTGTCCTTGTTCCGCTGTGTGATCCCACCGCACACGTTCGTACCACTGTTGGAGTATCGGCTTCGAGATTTGGTATCTCTGTTGCAGTTTCGTGCAAGTTTCCTGATCTGCCAAATCAGCTTGGATCAACTTCTCTTGTTCCGATAATGATAGTTTCATCACCGTATCTGACAAGAAGTGTAACAATTCCGTAATTCGGGGATCCCTAGACCTTAATATCTGCGTGATCTCACACTTCAGCCCGTGATGAATCGTAGGACCAGATAATCTTTGCAACAGATCCGTATAATCGCCGTCCCAATCTTCAGGGTCCCATGGTGATTGACTGCCATAGCTGGTGATTGACCCATCCGACGTTACTACCAATTCCTGAGAAGAAGCTGACGAGACTGAGCAATTAGTTTCATCCTGGCTCGAAATGTGTTCATATTGAGACTGCCCAGTTGGCCTACTAAATCCATCCTCTTCTTCATGTTCGCCTGTGATATCATCATGTCGTTCATCCTTGAACTCCTCATCGTCACTATGGTCCTTCATAGTCACATCTTCCGTTTCGTGTAACCTTTGCCCATTTAGCAGAGCCGAATAGTGTTGCCCACTATATACCAAAATCAACGGACGGTGACTCTCTTGAAATTCCGTCAATTCAGCCGTAAGGTAAGTTCTCATCTTCTCGTAAAATATTCCCACAGTCATCGGGTATTCACCACTCGTTTGGAATGTTTTGCCTCTGATTGATCTTGTTTCTGGTACGAGATGTGACAAAACGGGCACTTTCATCCCAGTTGGGTGACTTATTACAAATATTTCCCTTTGAAGCAGCGTACATAGGGTTTTTAATGTGTCTGTGCACCCCCATTTAGTCCTTGGTATAATCTCGTCAATTTTCGTGCTACTACCCGCAAATTCCAACAGGTATTCCTGGAAACTGCATTCGAGATTTCTTTGGCGTGATCGAGTCATTTGCTCGTCCCAATTCCAGTAACGTGGGTTTCCTCGTTCCGGGAGGAAATTTTAAGTCAAAGTCCAAAAGCGCCCTGATTATACACCCTTCCTTTAACTTCTTGGCCATCGCTTCCAACCGTTCAACCTTATCAACTAACTGCTGTGAACAGGCTAAAGCTTGACATACCGCATAAACCTGACAATTCCCTGTCGCTGGTGTGGATGTCTTCTTTAAGCCTAATGCTTGAATAACGTGTGATATTGATGTCAAGTCCACGTCGCTTTCCTCTTGATTCTGTGGCATTGGCACTGGTTTAATAGCTCCTTCCTCCTGGTCCACTTGGGAGATAGCTTCGTGTAGAAAAGTTTTCACCTGTCCTTCTTGCATTAGTAAAGTGGCCGCTTTCTTTTGCAGGATTATTGCTTTCTGCTCACGCTCGAGCTGGCGTGCCCGGCGATCCTTTTTCTACTTGTTGCCTTGACCATTTGCAGCGTCTGTTACGACTGACCCTCGGTTTTCCGTCTGACTTTCTGGTATTTTGTGATCGTCTTGAGTTGACTTAGCTATGTCTCTTTGTAGACTGGACTCAATCTGGGTATTAGTCGGTTTCATCTCATTGATATCGTCTTTTGGACTCATTCCTCCACGCCCTTTAAAACGCTTGACTGTCACCCAGTCCGATGAAGACTGTTGACATTGAGATTCGATGTGGGAATCCACCTTATGTTCACCAGTCATCTGGTTCACCCCTGTGTCATCCGATTTGTTCGGTGTGACACAAGCTATTGGTGCCTGTCCTTCATAAATGGTAACTACCGCACCTTTTTCTTGTGTTCTTGTAATTGTTGAGCCTGCTCTTGACTCTCCCTCACCGCATCCACCTGTGCACGAAGTTCGTCCATACTTTTAAATGTTGCTGCTTGAGATGCGTATTGTTTTAACTCTTGCAATTTGACCTCAATGCAATTCGATTTGAGCAATTCTGCCAATGGTTTGACGCACTTCCTCATAGGGTGACCAATATCCCCGCACCGTAAACACTGCTTTCGACCCCTAATAGATGGGTGTTCAATGATAATCATTGTTTGGCCCCAATAAATACGTCTCACATCCTTTAATGCTATAGGGCAGGCATCTGATTCCACTATTAATTACCATGCTGTTGACGTGTCTGAAAAAGGCCCTCCTTTGTCCAAGTCATCTAATTGAAAGTCCACTCCAAGCAACTTTTTTAGAAAACCTGATAGCTTGATAAGATCCACTGATCTCGTTATATTTTTTTTAATATACATGCGTAAAACCCATCATGAGTAAATCGTTCCCCGTTACTGTCCAGCTGATTTTTCCATTCTGATGGGCCGCAGAAGCTGCCTCACGATGTAGGTTATAAAGCGGGTGGTCATACCTATGAAATGGTACCATTAATCCCACAAACTTCTTCGCCATTTCCCGCGTATAAAAGTGAAAATATAACGCATGCTTTCCACCATCGTAGCTAATGTTCTTAACTTGTGCCACCATACGCCATAACCCTCCGCTACCTGATCCTCTTGTGGCAGCTGCTGTCGCTATACTTTCTTGTATGCTCATGGTGCTTAAGAAAGCTTCTTTAATCGGGCTCTCACCTTTTAAGTTCATTACCAATCATCCTTCTACCTGTGCTCTGATGGTCTGCACCAGCCGTACCTGCTCGTCAATTTTCATGATTCTTTTCAGGAACTGTGGTAGTTGCTTTGCAATGATTGTTCCTTCTACCAATCCTTGGACAATTCTCCGCTCGTCATCGCTGCCTTTTCGCACCGTCATTGGTGCAAATTTTCCATACTGCTTCTCATACACTTCTCGTAATCTGCTTATTTCCTCCGGCGTGTAAATTTCGGTTTTGAAGAGAAACGTCTTTTTTAACAGTTTTTCTTCGTCCCTGTTCTTTAACCCCGGTCCTGCCACCTTGTTAATCCAGCCTTGTAGTGGTGCTGGCAGTACTTCCGCTTTTTTAACTTTTTCTTGTCCTATCGCCCTCCATAGTATACTTTCGAAGGACTGCGGTGACCTCTGAACTAGTAGTGCCAGTTCAACTACTCGTTTGCGCCATTCGGTCCATTATTTCTTGCCATCGACCACTAATAATTCATAGAAATCTAACAGTCTTTCTGTCTCCGATGCTTTCAGGTTCGGAAGTCGTTTCGCAATATCCGAGAGCCGTGATACTGGGCCTTTCGCCTTCACATATATTGCTGTGAACAATTCTTGGGTGATGTCCAACCAGACCTGCGTTCGTGGCTTGGTGGCTGAAGCTTGAGTGAGGGCCGTGTGAAGCGCCTGAGCTAGATTTTTGGATCTTGGGACTCAGCTTGTCCCACCATCCCAATCTTTGCCTCACTTTCGTTACTTGATTCTTTTACTTGTTCAGGTTGGTTTGTAACCTGAGTTATGTTACTTACATCCGGTAATAATACCGGTTGGACCGATATCTCTGATTTTTGATGCGACTTATTCTTTGCCGTATCTACCAGTGATACCGGTTCTGATTCCGGTTCCCGGTTGACCGCTTCTGTCGTTGAAGTAGTGCGTGCTACCGGTCCCGCCTCCTCATCCTCGGATGACTCCGTAGATTCCGGGACAATTTCATCCACCACTCTCTCCGTTCGCTGATCCAGTTCACGCCCTTGCGTTGCCTTAGTCTTCCCCGGGTTGTCCGGGTCCGTTCTCGAACCCGGGTCATGTAATAACGTCCGGGTTTCGTTGCTTGCATTCATGGTAGTCCTAAACCCTATCGAAAACAATTAGGGGCCTATATCGCAAATTTAGAACTGCATTTGTAACATTATGGGGGTAAATTTCACAAAACCCACGCTATTTTCGCTCCACAACGATTAGTGTGGCCCATACTAATTTCGCAGCGACATTATTGTTGTTGTAAAACGTAGTCTATTTAGTAAATTTTAACTATTAGCTACAATAAAATTTCTTAATACTCGATATAAACCTTCCTCTGATCGATACTCCTCTCGCCGCAACGAAAGTAACAATTCTTGACGATCAATAGGTCGGTCTTGCATCTCTCCCTGGATGCTTTCGAGACATATCTGCAGCCGAATTCCTCTGAGCCTGGAACTTGTACATCTTTTTTCAAATTCTATGACCGCTTGCACTTGTTCTAAAATCTTTTTCCACATATAACCAAGGTGCTCCTGTGCCGTCCTGGTTACCCCTTGAAAAATTTGTTCATTACGTAACTGCCATAGCCACGTCACGCCGATCGAACAAAATGCCCACCAAAGTCGGGACATCTCCTTACTGCATGCTTGGGCCTGGTGCCCACATCGAATTTTGAGTCTCATCATAATGACCGGTGAGACAGGTGGCGCTTGTCGAGTAACGAAATGCCATTTATATGCGTTAAGATCCTCTGCGTTCGCCCACCAACCGTTCCATAATCTTAAAACGCGCGTCCACAGTTTCTGTGCGCGCGTACACCCCCACACAGTATGTGTGACCCCTTTCCCGGGTGCATGACAATGATCGTCCATTGTGCACCCGCCTTGTGATGAATATCCATCGTAAAAGCAATTTAGCTGGAACGTGGCCATTCGATATAAGCACCATCGTTGATAATTGGACAACAAATGGTCATGCCTCCAAACGTCCTGTGTGGTCTGATCTTGTATAAATCCATTCCACGTATCTTTTTTCCGTTGGTGCTTCCATCGGGTTTCAATTTTGTGGAGTGACTTCGTGATAATCTTATAATACAGCCCGCGAAAAGTCTTCCGAAGCCAGTGTTTAATCGATGAAGTCCGTACCTCCGCATTCGATTCCCACGCAATTCCATGTATTGCCGGGTGTGCTTCGAATACTAGACTATGCGGCCACTCCGTCTCTTTGGCGAAATCTGACTTCTTATCTTGCGTTGTTGACTGGATGCAATCCCAGTAAAAGCCATCCTGTCGTTGCTGCAATATGCATTGATTTCCAGTCTTCTCGTCAATCCCCTTAATCAACCTCCGGCCGTGCGTCTTCCATTCCATAGTAAGCCATTGTTTGGGTGACCATATTAATCGTAAAGGTCCGGCCTCCCCCACCATCTGTCCTATCGCCACCCGCGGTGAACAAAGAATCATCTTTAGTAGCCATCGTCTTATCTTCGCCCTGGTATGGCCTTTCTCCGACTTGAACTGCGCTTTCCACTTAAAGGTGTCTTCAGACACCTTCTGGATACGGAGATCTGCAATCGTTCCTTTGACACATCTATCAAACTTCCTGTTAGATAGGTAGCTCGCTGACAAGTCATGTATCCACGGATTCGAAAACCAGGAATACCCTCCCCAAAAGCGCACTAAATGTCCTTGCCCCAGTCCATGCCACGGCGTCTTGGTTAGCCTAGCTGTGACAAGTATCTCTTCGTCCTGATATACTCCAACCGCTGGCTCTACTGTCTGTGTTTGACACCGCTCGAGTAGCTGAGGGAGATGTTCCTTGATGTACCCCTTTAGTCTAGTGCGTTCTTCTAGGGTTGGACCCAGTGAATCCGCAATAGAACTTCGTATCATTGCCACCGCGCTTCCTTTATGGAGTCTTCTCTCCGGTATACCTATGTCATATGAAGAAAACCACAAGTTAGCAGTGCTACATCTGTTGACTTGCGTCCAGTTCCTCCAGGCAATGTTATAGCGGTCCGTCGGTTCTAGTAGCCACATAGTCGCTTCTTTCACCATCAATGTGTGTATAGCAGCTGATATAGAGATGAGCCCTAATCCGCCTGCCTTTTTCGGGGTAAACAGGAGGAGAGGAGAAATTTAATTTTGTGTCCCCTCCCTCGGTGTCCGTCCCCTTGCACCATATGAAACGCTTTTGCAACGCTACCAACTCTCTCAACGTGTCCCTTGAAGGTAGGAATGCTTTAGCAGTGAACAGGATCGCCGGGATTGCGATCGCGTTAAAAAGTGTCACTCTTTCGTCCACCGACGTGCTACACTTAGTGGCTGTCAATAGTCGTCTCTGTATAGCTCGTATTCTCCCCGTCCAGTTTTTGCCCGTTAGTGAAGAATTCCCGATCTGATATCCGAGGTACCGTACCGATTCACCTGCTTGCAATACTGGTACCGTGTACCAGTTCCTCGGATAGTTGTCAGTTTCTAGCAATATAACTTGACTCTTCGCTGGTTGCATCTGAAGGCCGGATAGCTGTCCAAACTTCTTTACAATTGTCAGAGTTTTTTCCAGATGCCTACCTTCCCGGAAGAAAATGGTGGAGTCGTCTACAAACGCGGAGAACCGGTGTTCCCACTGCCTAGTTGCATCTCCTATCGTCAGTCCCTTCACTTCCTCGTCTTGAGTTATCGCTAGTCCTAGCGGTTCAACCGCTATGATAAAGAGTAGCGGTGCCAGTGGGCATCCTCGCCGGATGCCTGACACCATCCGGATAACTCCCCGTTGACGAAAAATTTGGCCGTAGTTCCTTGCCCATTATATCTATGAATCGCTGCGAGAATCCAAACTTTTTTTGAGCACGAGCATGAGGTAGGTCCTGTCGATTGTATCGTATGCCTTCGCGAAGTCAATCAGCAACACACCTCCACTGTTCGCTGCACTTTTTCCTCTTGGGGTTTGACGAAATTGCTCTAGCATGTCAAGCATTAGGACGACAGCTCGGTCCATTCGTCGACCATGCACAAATCCTTGTTGCGTGTCCCCGATCAGTCGCCCTAAAACCCTTTGAAGCCGAAATGCTAAAACTTTCGCGAAAATCTTGTAGCTGGTTTGCAGTAACGAAATTGGTCGGTAATCCATAGCATTATTGGAATCGCCTTTTTTTCGGAGCGGTATAATGACCGCTTCTAAAAAGGATTTCGGCGGGTCTTCTCCCTGTAAAATCGCATTACTTACATTGCATAAGTCAGTTATTACTTCCCCCGCAAAGTCCTTATAAAAATCATTGTTTAGTCCGTCTGGTCCGCCCGCTTTTCTTCTTTCTAGACTCCGCAGCGCAAGTTGGACATCCTCTTCAGCGATGGGCGCCATCAGCTTTTGATTTTCCGTCGTCGTTACCTGTCGATCTCTGCGGAACGTGACTAGGCTGTCCAGTTCTTGTTCTAAATCAGCTGCCGCTATCGTCCTGTGGCTCCTACTTAGTATCCCCTTCCAGACTTGTGCGAACTTGTCCGGGATGCTCATCTCTTCTTTCGCATGCATAGGTGTTCCTGGTATCTTGATAGCTGTAACATGTTGATTACTCTCCCATACTGCAGTGCGTTTGAACAACCACCTCATAGTCTCCATGCTACGTCGTAGTCTCCGTCCTTGTCGTACCGTGTTTTCGAGTAGGCCCTCTTTTGTTGCTATTCCCAATATCTGTGCTCTTGATGTTACCTTTCCGAAGAGAGACTGCGATAACTGTACCGCTTTCCGTTTTCTTCTTTGCCGTACTCGTTTCCTGACCCTCATGATTGCTGCTGTCCACATCTGCACCTGTCGGTCCCACTGTTCATGCGTATCATAAGCTCCGCCTCGTCTGTTTAGCACTTCTGCTGTTACTTCTTCTACTACTCGTCGCCTATTCGCTTCTCTAACCGGGTATTGAAGCCTGAAGTGTTGCCTTTTGAGTGCCTTCTGTCTTGTATGTGGTTCTCGGAGTAACAACGTTACCTCGTCATGATCTGAAGGCACCAACGGCGTGCTTGTTTCCATTTGTTCTACCCAGTCATAACTGTGTGCTGGTATGTATATGCGGTCTAGCCTACTAGCTGTATCACCTCTCCAGAACGTGTACTCCATGCTCTCCGTTAATTGCTCAGCATCCCACACTGATTGCTGGGCCAGCGCCGCGTCGTACCATCCTGCCGATGTTATTAATCTTGATAACTCGCTACATTCTGATTTCGTTTCACTTTCAGGCGTACGTCTGTCCAGTTGCGGTGCTTCGACACAATTGAAGTCCCCGGCTATAACTACATCTCCAGTTTGTGTTGGGTACCATTTACCTATATCCTTAAAAAACATCGTTCGGTTAGAGTTAGTATCAGCTGGGGCATATATGTTTATGAACCTCCAATTGGCTAACTCCACTGCAATGATGCGCTCCGACCATCGACTCTGGTTCCACGGTTGTGCTATCTTGCCGTGCTCAGGTGATAGAAGGATTCCAACTCCACAGGCCTTGGTTTTAGAAATGCTCCAATACGCTAACCTCCTGGTCTCGTCTTGGTAATTCCACATTCTTTCCCATGCTCGTGTGACTGCCTCTGCTTCCGCTGCGGTTGTAATATGCGTTTCTTGTATAACCATGCAATCCGCTCTCTGAGACACCGGCTTATTTCTCCATACTTGGAGCCAATCTTGTCTTGATTGCACCTTAAAGCCCCTTACGTTCTGAGTCGTAAAACACGTAATCGTTTCACCTCTCCTCCTGCAACCTTCATCCCCGGTTCATCACCTCGTGTGCACTCGACCTCCACGATAGTTCGTCTGCTATATGCATCTAACAAGTTAGTGAGTCGCTGTACTTCTTGGTGATAGGGATCTGCTACGTCGTTGCCCTTAGTAGAGCAGAAGGGGATCCAGTTCGGATTCCCTAGAGGATTGGTGTGTTCTTTCAGCTCCGTGTGCCCCCCCCCCTGTCGATGCAGTTACAGGTGTTAGTGTTGTTGCAAAATATTTAGCGAAATCTTGCCACACGGTTGCGTCCTCTTCTCCCAGCCGTTTGGTAAGATCCTTCATCACTGCTATGGCCTTCTGCGCTCTCTCGATACGCACTATCTTCTGGATTATATTATCTGTCGGCATGGCTTCTTCTCCTAGTATCGCCGCGAATTGTGTATGGTATGTGTGCGCACATATTGCCATATAGGCAAAAATCTTTTTGTTATGTGGTGCACATAAGTTCCACATATAGCTATTCCCATACTTGGCACTCTTGATGAAGTTTCAATCATCTCGGCTGTGCCGAATCGCTTCTTTCTGTTGATCACTTGTGACTGCCTGCACTCTTCGGTACCAATCTTCTATCCGTCTTGTAAAGTCCTGGTCATACTTACCTGCATGGGCTGTTCTGCTTAGGTGTTCCCAGCACTCCGTCCACCAAGCTCTTGTCAGAATATGCATCACTTCACTACTCAAACCTTCAATAATTCGATGGGGGTGACTGAAACACTCTAACAGCTGCAGTATAGCTCCCCCTTCCTTGGCAGCTGCAAGCCTCCACACCCTTTCTTCCGCATCAGCATATGGAAAGGCTGTTCCGGGCTGGTGGTTCCACACCACCTCCATGGTGTTCCAGACGCGCGCCCACTCTGGTTCACCATACTTGTGTTCTTGTGTCTCGGTAGTTGTTGCCTGAAGCTCATCAAAGAGCTCTCGTTGCACTGGAGCAACTATTTTGGCTGCGTCCCCTTCGTCCGTTGCATATGTTTCTGCTACTGCACGTTTCTTGTGCATGCGTGTGGTTTCTGCGTCCTTAATCGGGATCTCCAGGCTTGCTTCATCCCCCGCTTGCTGCATTTCTTCGTCTGATGCCTGCGTCAGTCTCAATTGGCTTGTAATGCGTGGTGAATCTTCTAGCAAGCATGTCTCGTGTGTGTGTTGATGCCACTTGCTTAATACCTCCTCCTGCACGCCATATGTGTCTGCAAAGAATTTCCTAATTCTTGGATCGCGCAAATTAACCTGTAGTAGTTCTTCCTGGTTGTCCGCTGACAAATACGATACAGTGTCTATCAGAAAATGTATCATATCTTCTGTACCTGTTTTTGCAGCTAGTAAGAGTTGTTCAATTTGATTATGGACAAATTGTGGAGCTGTTGATCGGTAGTCCTCGGTTGAACAGTCCTTCCTCTCCACAAGCTGGCGGCCGTGTGACTCCGCCATATCCACGTCTTCTACGCTGTCTTCAGCTCGTTCTGCCTCGTGTCTGCCCGCCTTGGTTCTCCACCCATGCGTGTACGCATGATAGTGTGCTGCCTTAAAGTGTAGAACCAGCGGCATTTTCCCTTTACCTTGAATGGCCGCCTGTTTTAAACCTTTCACTGCTTCGATGCACTGTCCTATCGGCACCGGATACTCACCACAAGTTGCAAATTTCTTTCGCTGGGCCACCCTCGTCTCCGGGGCATAATGAATGACCCCGGCTGCTTCACCCTTCCCATCGTCGCTCAATACAAAAATGTGTCGCTGGAGCATGGTGCCAATACATCCCAAGGTATCATTGCTCCCCCACATTTTACAGCTTACTGTCGCACTCAGCTCCGAAGGGCTACTTCCATACTCCTCGAAGTACCTCTTGAATTCAACTTCCGATTGCCGGCCTGTCATACGGTCGTATCCTCTCCCTAAACTGCGGAGAGTTTGTTTTCGGATTCCAGGAGGGTATTTCAGTTGGAAGTCCATTAGCCCCCTTGCTGCACACCCTCGTTTCAAACTGGCAGCTGCTGCTTCCAGAATCTCGGGATTATCTCGTAAGGAGGAACCATACAGAGCTTGAACGATACTGTACGCCTGACAGTTACCCGTCGCCGCTGTAGGTACCTTGTGGAGACCCATCTCGACGAGCGCTTCCCGTAGTGTGTATTCCTTCTTGATACTCACTTCCGGTCCTGTCCAGGCGAAATACTGCACTGGCCCCTCCTTTGCCTGTACACCTGTACCTAGTTTCATTAAAGCATCATTAGCAATACTCTCCAGGTTAAGCAAATCAGCAGCCGAGTTGAGCCCGATCGTCTCATCTGAGGTGCGCTTGCTTGGTATTGCGTTACTGTCTTTTTGTTGTTCACGGGTGGACGGTTCAGACCCGGGCTGGGTTTCCGTCAAGTTGGTTTTTTTTGGGTCGTGGTTTGGAAACCTGCCCTGTGTTATTTTTATCCTTGTCCGGTTCATTAACCGGTTCACTCTGACCCGGGTTTTCCGATGCGACTGCTGATGAGACATTCCTTTCCACTTTATCGTTGCCGCGCGTTTTCCTTTTAACTGTAGTCCAGTTATCCTTTTCCGCCGAAAACGACGCACCTTCCTGATCCGCCTGCTTTCCTGGATTTTCCTGTAGCTCTCGCGGCTTGGCCGCCTTGGCTTCTTCCGGGGCTACCGCAGTAGCCACTGTTTCCTTTGACGACGCCTGTTCCGCGCTCGTCTCCTTATCCTTTTGGCGTCGTTTTTCCTGACGCTCATCCTGTTGTCTGCAATTCTCCCGCACTTCATCCCGCAAGGCTTTCATACTCGCAAAAATGGGTTCAGGTGAGTCAATCAACTCTACTTCTTCCACTGTCACAACTAAACATTTTTTCTCTTTCAATTGTTCAATAGTTAGTGGACACGTACGCATCTGATGTCCTGCTCCTCCACACCGCATGCAGTGGATCTGTCCTCGTGTTGCCGGATGCTCTAACATCAACATCAGCCCACACCACATGATCCTTTCAATTCCTCGCAGTCGTTTTGGACAACCACTCGCATCAATCACTATCTCCCAGTCAAGTGACGTGGAAGATAGTGGACTTCCTTGATCCAGTTCTTCGAACCGGAAATCAGCTTGGATTATCGTCTGAAGATACCCATGCAGTTTCATGATGTCAACATTTCTCGTGACGTTTCGCACTTTGAAATTCCGGATGGAAACCCATATCTGTTGCGTTTCCAGCGATTTTTCTGTCCCAGACTTTCTCTGCGACTGGCTCTTTTTCATGCATATTACGTAGGCCATGCACTTGCTTGTGGTATGGGACTGTGACCCCCTCATACCTCTTCGCTATTTCTCTTGTTAAAAGTATAAATGCAAAGTATGTTCCGATTGGTTATAGCTGATAGACTTCACTTTAGACAGCATTTCCCAAAGTTTTCCATTATCCATTCCACGGGCTGTAGCTACTGTGGATATGCTCTCCTGTAGACTCTTTGTACTTTGAAAGGCCGTCTTGATAGCCGTTTCCCCTCTCAAGTCCATCACGAGACACCCTTCTACCCTTACTCTGATAGTTAACACTAACCGTAAACGATCCGCTGACGTCATAATTTGGCGTAAAAACTGCGGGAGAATTCGAGCCAAAATTGTTCCTTCAGCCAACCCTTGCACAATGATCCACTCTTCCGGGCTACCTTCCCGAAATTTCTTCTTGTCCTTTCCGTTCCATTCCCGTTCGCATATCTTCCGTAATGTATCCACACGGTCTGCTGAGTAAATGGCCGGATTAAACAAATAATCCTGGGGTACTCGTGGGGTTACTTTCACTACCTGCGTGTTTCCAGTCACCTTAGTTAGCCATCCTTTCAAGACGCTGTCCCCTTGTACAGCTACTTCGACTTGACAACTTCCGATCATTCGTGAAAGCACATGTTCCAACGGTTGGTTACTTCTGACTGCCGTCGAACACGCCGCTGCTGTCTTGTTTTTCCACACCTTCCAGTACAATGAATGCTTAATTACCACTAATTCAAACAAATCCAGTAGGCGTTCTAATTCACCTTGCTTCAGGTCAGGCCATTTCCTGTTCAATGGCTTACTCTGACCTTTAGCCCCTTTTGTCTTCGCCGATGAGTGCTTTGTTCTCACCTTGCTTGTCCCTCCTTTCTTCTTGGGGAAAAGCAGTTTGAACAACTGCTGTACTACATCTAGCCACGTTTGAAGGCGCGGGCGCACCTTTTCTGCATCCGTTAGTGCCCTTATCAGCACCTGTGCCAAATCTTCTGGCGTGTTCGCCTGGCCCTTTTTTTTTCGGAAACTGCTCCTTGCCCTGATTCTGCCTGCGGGGAAGCATCCCCCTGTGTCGACTGGGAAGTGTGTTCATGGTCGTCGTCCTTTACGCTGCCGTCCTCTTTCTTAACGACATCCATCTCCTCTCCTCCTTGGTTGTTTTCAGTGTGTACTGATTCCTCTCCCATGGGTTCATCAAGTACTGTTTCTTGTGATTCCGCCACGACTTCGTCAATCTCAAGAGGGCGTTCCTTATCGCCATCTTTGATATCCCTCTTTGCTTCCTCCGTCGTCTCTTGCACAATGTCCGTACTCACCCCTTCTTCCCCTGGCTTATCTGGGGGTTTACGCACTTAATACCCGGTAGTGTCATTGCTTAAAGTGTTAGCTTTAGTTTACTTGGTAGTCCGCAACCTGGTCGAGCAAGTTGTTCTTACACGGCTAATTTGGAACTGATTTCGCAGCGACATTATTAGCGTGGGTGCAGAATTACTGAAGCCCACACTAATTTCGATTTTCCATGCAAAATTTTGAGTGCGAAATTAGTATGGCCCACACTAATGACACTCTTTGCTGTAGATGACCAGCGCGAAATGGACAAGTTTCCCATTGCGGACTACTCAGCCAGATCAGAACGGAGCTAGAAGATAGTTCTTCGAAAATTCGTAGCAGCTAATAGTAATTACCGGTAAGAAAATAGACTGTAATTTACAACAACAACCAAAAAAAATAATTCACGGGACGTTTTCTACAACACATGTACACAAAGACTTGGTTTGCTGATTTTTCAATTGACCCTTTGGGCGCTATTTCTACTTACACGGCCTAATGCTGATCTTTACACTTTCTCCGCCTCTTTAGTCACCGCGACGACCTGCTTCCTGCTCCTTCTGCAACTTCTCTGGGTTCACTTCATCCCACTCGATATTGATGACACGGTTTATGAACCTGGATATTTCGCTCTTTTCCGGCTCGTCATTGCGCTCCTTAAACACATTGTAGCACGTTTTGCACACACGCTTCTGGTCACGGTTTGCGGCACCGCGACGTGTGCGACCAGGAAACCCCATGGGAAATTTATACATCTCAACATGCAATGCAGAGCACTCAGCGCAGCAAAGACGGCCACAGTGCGTGCAATTGTGCTCACGGAATCCAAACTTAAACTTCTGATGGCACAACATGCACTCAGAGCGCTCCTTTCTCGTGATATGCGTTGGTGGAAAGTAAATGTGAGAGATTAAGAGCCGGAGATCCTTGCGGGGTAGCTTCTCAAATACACTCTTGCCTTCTGCATCCTCCACATCCATTTTTGCTCCTGCTCGCACAAGTGCGCCAGCAATGTGCAATCGACCGGTACTGATAGCAGTGTGAATGACAGTCTGGCTGTCGTGCATGTCGTTCGGATTGGCACCAAACTTAAGGAGCATACGAGGAATGATAACACTGTCATCCTTAGAAGTAATCACCGAGATGATTAGTGGTGTAAACTTGCGGCTGTTTTTCACGTTGGCGCTTGCACCGTTTTCAAGAAGCAAATGCACCATGGCTGGTGTCTTCGTTGCTGCAAAATGAAGCGCTGTATTGCCCTTATCGTCCTCAAGGTTAATGATTTCATCAAGGGGCTTATATTGCTCCAAAATCACCTTGACCAGCGGTACCTTCCCGCTCTTTACCGCAAGATGCAAGCCAGTTTGGCCATGATTCGGCTCCCGGTTCAACAACGCTTCTGGACCATTTACACGTAAGTATTGCACCACACCGCGTAAGTTGCCCTTCGCACACATTTCGTGTAGAGTGCCGATCGGATGGCTCTTTATTATCGGAGCCGTGCTATCCATTGTCACACGCACCAAAGGCCGTGATCCATCAGCGTTATTCATGGACGAGTTCATCGAAGAGGCTAACGAGCTAGTATCTGACGGACGGACTTGGCCGCTCGCTTGAGGTGATGCATGGCTGTCTAAGGGCGAAAAGTCGCTCACATTGTCAGCCGGTGCAATACCTAAAGCCTCGTCTCCGTCCGGCAGGATTGGTATAGGCTTTTTTTCATTAGTTTCAACAGAGGAATGCCCAAGCATCGCAACTGTCGACCCACTGTTATCGCGCTGCAATCGCTCCGTAGCATGCAGCTTTTCCTTCTGCTTCACATCTTCCTTTTTCTCTTCAGCTTCCTTCGAAGCAGAATGTATCGCATCGACATCGAAGCTCTCATCACGCCAAGAGTCACGCGATTCTTGCGATTCACGCGATGATTCATCCTCGGAATCGTCTAAGCCAAGATCGTTCTCACCCGACGTAAGTACCAAACCGTCCAGTTTAGGAAGTGTTTCCATCGGTGCAAATGCAGCCTCAGGCTTGGAAACACTTTGGTACAATTCATCTGCTGACATGCCAACATTCGACACAGCTGACTCCGAGACCCTCTTGGGCGGTGTTGGTATCTTCGCACTCTGACGCTGAGATGGTGCTGTGAATTCCGTTTTAGGTAGAGAGCTACGACCCGGGTGTAACGATGATGGTGGCGCATATTTGGTTGAACTGCGAGGGAACGATGGAGGGGCCGTAGATCCGATGGGACTGGTAGGACCATGAGCATTACCGCTTGTAATTGTGTACGTGCTCTTCCGGGGCCTTGTGACAGGTATACTATTCGTAACTGGTGATAGTTTCTTAAAACGTAAAGTGGCGGGCAAATCACACACTTGCAGGTACGCCACGACGTCATCCAGATTCATTTTAGTCGTATCCTTCATGTTAATAGACAGCAAAAGGTCTCCTGGTCCAACGTTCTTTATACCAAAGGGAAATCCTTTTCCTGTTACCCGACTCACAGCCACGCCGCCGTCGCCACCTTCGATTGTTGTAAGTGCCACACCCAGGTCACCACCTTCCCAGATGAGCTGATATTCGAGAATTTCGTCCGTGTCCGAGTCCACCACGGATTCCACGAAACTACCGACCAGATCAGCGTACTCAGCCGCCTGTTCCTTCATCCAACCGGGTGCATCGCCTGTGTGTTCGTCACTCATATCTCTTAAGAAAGCGCTATATTTAGATAGGAGGTACGACGCCGATCTATTTGTGACGATACTTTGAGTATAGGTGCTGAAATTTGGGACACAAAATATACACAAATTATAAAAAATCCACCTGTGGCGATTGCATGGTAAATGATACGAACGAGTTTGGGTTGACGATGCTATCAAAGCGATAGCGTTAGTTCAGCTTGATATTCTTGTTGCTATTTGTTATCAGCCCATTAGGTTTCAAGCTGAGGAAGTTCCAAGACCCGTGCGTGCTCTCGATCACACGATTTTGCTCGCCATATTGTAGACGAAGAGCAATGTGCGAGATAAGTACGACTAGTACATACATGTATGTCGTCGTTTAGCTTCTAGGATACTATCGCCATCATTTTATGTGTGTGTCCTCAAGAGCGAGGCACTTCTGTGTTTTGTAACTAACATAAAGTAGCAAGTAAGCGTTGGATGCGAGTTTATCTTAACGTTACATTTATTGTCGAATTTAGTTCCGAATTTGTCGTGAAGACCCAGCTTGCCCAACACGGCAAGGTTTTGAGCTACTTTAAAACAAAAGCTAACCGGTATCAAGGATGAAGTTAACGGGTAATAACCCGAAAGAAATAAGGAAGCCACCGGACAAGCCGGTTATGGAGGGGGTGGCTGAACCACAAGGGACAAGTGCGATAAGGGAGGAAGAGAACGCAAAGGACGGGGAGGTAATGGAAAGTCCCCCAGAAATTGACGAAGTGGTTGATGAATCCCAGTCAACGGACGCTGATGAGAAAATGGAGGACGCTTCAGAAGAGAGCGACCAGAAAGGAGAGGAGGGCGCGATGGTAGTATTTGAGAAGGAAGAAGATCGTGCGGAAGATGGAGTTAACGAGCATACATCTATAGG
>MIQA02005678.1:3490-28127 GCA_001887855.2 Sclerospora graminicola
CGGAAACCCATTTTCAACATAGTTTGTTGCAGGAGCTCGTACCAGAACCTCCCTGCCTGCTTTAATCCGTACAAGTTTCGTTTCAATTTAAGCACCAAGTCATCTTTGATGTTACACCAATTCTTCATCCGAAACTTCCATGCCTTGAGGTATCTTCAAGTGTATATCGTATCCATCCTCTGTTTGCGCCCTTGGATACGCACTAGGGACGTCTCCGTGTCGAGCAGGCACGCCCCATATCTGGGACATCAACAGAACACTCTTCAAATTGTTTATATCCATCACTGCGGAGAACGTCAAAAAATAACTCTCTCCAAAACCTTTCTTGACACCCCTGGTGACCAATCATGCCTTGTAACGCACACAGGTTCCATCTGCTTTGAGCTTCGTCTTAAAAACCCACTTTGTAGGCAGTGGGTTTTTCGTTTCAGACTTCCGGTCCAGTTCCCTTGTCCCGACTTCTTCCAGGGACTTCAACTCTTCCTCTTCAGCCTTTTTCCACTTATCGGAATTTCGACCTTCATGTGCCTGTCGATAGCTCATCAGATCAGGCACCGGTGCATTATTCGAGCCTTCGGGACCCTTTAGGTTAACCACCGCAAAAGCGAAAAGCACATTTCATTCACTTTCCAATGACACTTCGTTTGATTTATCTCCAGGGTTCGTACAATTCACTCCATGCTCCGTCACACATTCATCCTTTCCGTTTTGCTGCTCCTCACGCACTTCTTCTTCTGCTTGCGTTTCTCGAGGGCTGCAGCCTTTGAAGTTTTCGTCACTTTCCTCCCGGACTTCCTTTGCTCAGCATTTTCCGGTGCCTTTTTCTTCTTTTCTCTGGGAGATGCATTCAAGTCTCCGCGATTTAGTCATTCTTAAACACGGTTTTCCAATTCGGTGAATGCTTCCCCTTCCAAAGTTTGTGAAATTCATTTGCTTACATCTTCAGTAAGCGTTTCACAACCCGGTCCTTTAGAAGTAGCACCTTGTACCCCTTTGTCTCGTCATTTTTGCCTAATATTAAGGCCCTTTTGGCGTGCTTTCCCAGAGATTTTTTACTTGGTCCCGCTAAACCATGCACGGTGAGCCGAAAACGACGATGTAATTCACGTTGTAGGTTTCTCAGTGAGTATATGAATTGGTGATGCTCTTCCGGGATTCGACCTCGTCGGACTGCGGTTGAGTATATAGATCGCATACTCAACCGCTTCCGACCAGAAAACAAGAGGCACACCAAAGCCGAAGATCATGCACCGAACCATGTATAAAATGGTCGGTTCACGCGCTCTGCCTTTCCATTTGAGGCCATTTGGGGACTACCAGCCTCGGTGATTTGTCGCCGCACTCGAGTTTGCTTGTAGAAGAGATCGACATTTCTGTACTCTCCACCCCCATCCGTTTGTAGGACGTGGATTCTGCAGCGAAACGCATTTTCGGTGCTTGATCTTTTGATCGGGCAGGGAAACCACGCACATAATTTGAGTAATTGTCAACGAACACGACCAAAAAGCGATTATCACGTCGATCACGTTGAGCGATCGAACCCTTGAGGCCACTGCAGATCACTCCACCGACTCTATCGATCGGCGAATTTTTTATACTATCGACCTTTGACTGCCTCGACTTAGCTGCTTTTCCTTTGGCACAAGTGAAGCAGTTCGGTCGCGAGAAATCAGTGGTTTTTATCCCGGATCTGGAGTCTTTGGCAAGTCTTTTAACAGAATCATATCCCAAACGCCCCAAACGGGCAAGAAAATGATGCAATGTTCCTTCCTGCACGTCATCGCGCGGTCCATCGGCCGACACTTCTATCACCATGTTCGTAAAGCTTGTGATCACTATCTTTGGACGTTCTGCCATCGGGATGCCACAAAAACGGACCCATAGACTTCCACTTTAAATAAAACTTTTATTTCGAAAAACCATGTGCATCTTTGATCCTTTTTTTGTCTTTCAATACGCATCCTTTCTTGCGTAGACAACCAAGCGACATCAAATTCTTAGCTAAATTTGGCGCGTAATGCACATCAGTAAATTCGACGCACGGACCCTCATTTCAGGTGCTTCTGAGCGTCAATTTGCCAGTTTTCAGCACACGTAGCGTTCCTCCGTCCGGGAGAGCCAAGTTTTTGTTTTCACCGCACGTCACAGCATCTTTCAGGAGGCTCTCTTCGCATACGAGGTGTCGACTGGCCACGCTATCAACAATCCAAAAAATTTTGTCAAAAATTTCCATTTCTCGTGACGCCAATTTTTGTTTGCCATTCCTTTCGGTGGTGGCCAAAACGAAACGATATTCTGTTCCCCCATCGTTCGCTCTTCCCCGGCTTCTACCACGCCTTTTAGATCGATTTCTTCTGTTCTGTTGTGGGAGATCACGCTTGATATGTCCTTCCAAACCGCATCCATAACAGGTTCTCTTGGGTTTTCCTTCGACAGCGTTCACCCCAAATTTTCCAGGTCTCTTTGTTCGTTGCCCCTCGTCGTCGACTTCTTGCGCCCAAGTGCTCAGTTTGTAAATCATTTTAGAGCTAAAACTGACATTTGCGTTATCAAAGAGCAGAAAGCCTTTAAACTTCTTTCCAAGCATTTTCCATGTTTTGTGATGCTGTCCCCGCCTCGCATTTTCAGCCAGCGCAAAATCAGCTTATTTTTGGCAATTGGCAAAATAAGCTGATCTAGATTTTTTGCTACGCATTTTGGTGCCCCAATGCTTTCAGGGTCATATCTTAAAACTACTGCATAATGAAATGGGTTTGGAATGTTGATGCCATTTGGTGTTCGAGGTCGAAGTGTAAAAAGGTGAAAATCTTTGACAAAATTACAATGGAACACGATACATAACGTTTAGGCTACAAAAGTTCAGTTTAGAGTTTTTAAGTAGTGTTACATAAAATACTTTTCTTTTTGACCAAGCGGCAAGGTAATCCTCAGCCTTAGTGAGCGTACTAAGTCACCACTTAAGTAGTGTTATCTCTAAGTTCTGATCGGCTAAGGACGTAAGCAGAGCGGTTGACTTCGACTACTATTTTCCAACAGGTTATGAGCCCAAGGGTTACGGGCCTTAACCAAAAGTTATTTATTTAAGTTGTTTGCTTAGTTTCTCTTTTCTTTGTTTCTCTTGCATATTAAGATTTTTCTTTTATCGTTTTCAGAAAGTTATAAGTTTGCTCTCGTTACGATTACGTTTCTAGTATAGAATGGAAAAAGAATAAGTAGATAGTCGAATGTGTATACGGAGACAATTTTAGACAATCTGAAGCGCATGCATAGGCGTACGGAGGCGGTGGAAGAGACGCGCTCTACTAGGTCGACCCCAATTACATCGCCCGGATCGACAAGAGCTCGGAATATGCTACTGTTTTTCGGGACACGTTGATGAATCATGGTAACGTAAAACATCAGTTTATCGCAGGAAATAGGGTACCTTAGCAAAATTAGGATAATTTTGTTCAATCGGCAGATAGGTGGAATCCGCATGAACCAATGAAAAGCTCGAATCATGGACTAGGCGGTGGTGTAAAGGGTTATCCTTAGAGATGTCTCTGGAAAAATATACAAGCTGACAAAAGTCGACCAAAAACCCACCAAAAATATCGAAAACATCAGTTTTTCGCGGCATAGAAATGTCGTTTAAAAACCCTAAAAGTCGACCAAAAATATCAAAAACATCAGTTTTTCGCGGAAAATCTTTACTGCGAAAAACTGCTGCTTCCGATTAATCAGCCAATCGTGGGACGCGTAGCAAAAATACACACACATAATTGGTCAGCTGATGTTTCCTGCGGAAAACTGATGTACTGCGATAAACTGATGTTTTACGTTACCTTTAAAATGAAGATGACACTAAACGATTTGAGTGGCGAAGAGGCTGTTTCTCGTGGTGGTTTGCGTAGCGGTGCTGGGGTTGCGGCACCAAGACAGCCACTTGGAATTGGTCCACAAGGATTGGTGGCCGGAATTGCGCCCCAATGAAATCGGTGGAGTAATCCGGACGGAATGCCAGGAGATATTAAAGTACCTAAATTAACAATCCAAATTTTTCCGGGTGCAGAATTCTATCTCGACTTGGTTCAGGTCTCAGGTTATGGACCTGCCTGCTTTTTGTAATCATCGAAATTCCAGAACCATCATCTGGTTTGCATGGAATGTCAGCTAAACGTGACCAAACTGGGTGAGCATATTGGAGGGAGTAGCGCTGAGCTATTTTCAGGCAAACATTGGAACTTGTTGACAGATAACGCAAGGATTATATTTTGTTTTGGAGCAAATACTGAACCGCGTTTAAAGTGAAAACTACGCACCATCAAGCTGCTACGTTGTTTGCGGAAGAGAAAGATCCAAAGCGATCCTGGACAGAGCATTTTCTGTACTTGGTGACTTTCTTCAAGGAGAGTGAATCAAGTCAACGATGAAATGTGGAAAACGTCGTCAAATACGCAGCTCCAGGGCTGAAAATTACTCCGATGGTTCGATATAATCCACAGAGGCAAGATTAAATTCAGCAAGCGCAGAATTAGGTTGCCTGGGAGCTCAATGACGATGCCCAAAAGGTCAGAAGACCTGGATAATTATGGCAAACTATGTGGGCGAAACTAGAAACAAGAGGGTCTTCTACAGCTGTGGAAGTGAAGGGCACTTGCACAGATAATGTCTCCAACAAAGATACAGAAGACCTTTACAAGAGGCGAAAGAGAGTGTACACGAGCAACGCGATGTCAGAGCAACGTTTTGCACTGGCCACTGTCGAAAGGGGCATGCCACAAACGAAAATTTTGAAAGCCTGAAGGGTCTTAATGAATATTTGTTATAGTAGTACCTAGTCTCAGATGAAAAAACGCAAAGGAATGTGCGAATGAGGATTCCCTGATACTTTCTGATGCTGGAAGACTAGAAGCTACCGATTACGTTGAGACGACAGACTAATGCCGCTAGGTATACCACGATCACCCTGGCAGCGTATTTTTTTGCTCTAAAACTGGCAAAAAATTGGTATCACTTGTGTGTTTGCATAAGAAAGGTTGCATTCTCAGAGATAATGGAAAATAAATGGAATTCACATTTCAAAACAAAGCTTTGCTTCCTATTGAAATAATTGGATCGTTTTTTTTGCGCATTTGTACGCTAATAGAGCGGTAAATGTGTCGGGGAATTTTTCGAATATGATAATGAGTGTTGCATCCAATGCGTGCAAGACGATGTCCAGGAAGGAACACTGCATCACTTTCATACTCGTCTTGGACATCTTGCATACGATGTGGTAGAAAATTAACAAACGACCTCAGGTCAGGCATAAGCATTACATACCACCCACGTTCAAATCGCCTGACCTGCGCGGAAGGAAAAGCACAAAGATCCGGCAGCCAAAAAAAGGACTCTGGAAGTGACTCCCCCATTGATCGGGTAGGTGGAGTGATATGCAGCGACCTGAAAGGACCCATCAGGCAAAGAAATTGTTTTCTAGTTGTCTTTGCCGACCATTTCTCTAAGTATGTCCATGTTTTTGCTGCACAAACTAAAGATCGTCCCAAAAAATGTTTGAGCATTTTTTATGCGGGTTTGGGGGAAAATCTGGTTGCACAATGCAAGTTTTACGTACCAATGGGGGTGGAGAGCTCGGAAATGTAGACCTGTTTCTTAAGAAAACGGGCGTACGCGGACAGATCACCGAGGCCAGTAATCCGTCCTCCGATGGGAAGGCGGATTGCATGAACCGAAACATTTTCAATATGGCTCGGTGCATGATATTCGGTTTCGGTGTGCCATTAATTTATGGAGGCGGCTGAGTATGCGTCTTATATACTCAACCGCAACCCCACTATTGTGGGACACTCCAATCCGGATGCTAGCAAGGAAATCCACCACAGTCAGTGACATCGTAGTGTTTGGGTCCCCGTGCATGGTGTGGAGAGATTCAAGGAGAAAATATTTGGTTGAACATGCAGAACGGTCGTTGATTCTCGATAAAAACGATGAAACGAAAGGTTTCAAGATTTTGTTATTGAAAGACCGGGTAGTCATCACTAAAATTTCGAGGCCAACGGAAAGATTGAGCGGTACAAAGCGAGATTGGTCGCCCGTGGTGACCGACAAACATTAGGCGAGGATTATTTCGTTACATTTTCAACGGTGATGGAATTAAGCAATTTGAAGATCATATTGATTACGGCTTTAATCTGGAAGGTACCGGCGCGGCATGGCGATGTGCCAAGCGCGTACCCACCTAAGGAGAGTATGAAATACACCTGCATATATATCGTACGGTCTGACGGTCATAATACCATCTTCGTGGGGGGGGGGTTGTTGACGATCATTTGGTGACCACCACTGATACAAAGTTAGTGAACATTTTCTTTTCTCAAATGGAGATATTGGAATTGTGCTGAAGATCGATAATCTAGCGGCAGTTAAACAGCTGCAAAATGAGTCAAGTGCTTCCAGTACGAAGCATGTGATATCCAAGCTGAAGTTAAGGATTATACAAGGAAATGCAATATGATACCTGAGCACGTTTGACGGGAGATATGGTCGCGGACTTGCTGACCAAGACATTGAGTGTGGCAAGGATTGCGGAGTTACGTGATCAATTTATGTTGAAATAATGGTTCTATCAGCTTTGGTTTTTCAGCTACTATGTATGCAACTATGCTAGTGGTCTGAAAGGTAATGCATGGAGATGTGTTCCGGTATTTTTCGGAAGGAGTGTTGGAATTTTGAAGACAATTAGTGTTCGAGGTCAAGCGCAAAAAGGTGAAATTCCTTATTTCACAAAAATGATAAGGGAACACGATACATGACATTTAGGTTACAAAAGTTCAGCTCAGAGGTTTTAGTAACTTTATATGATATGTCTTCCTTTTACGTTAGGACGCTCAAGCAGCACACAGGTTGAGGACCGGTACGGTAATCCTCAAACTTAATGAGCGTACTAAATCACCACTTAAGTAGCGTTATCTCTAAGTTATGACCGACTTACAGATAATAGAGTTGTTTACGCTGATTATCTAAAAGTCGGTCAGAATTCGCAGGCACCTCTAAGTTCAACCGCTAAGGACATGCCTACACTCAAGCTTAGCGGCTGACTTCGACTACTACTTTCCAACTGTTGCAAATGCATAGGTTTTCTACTGATGATATTGTCAGGACTAGGAGCAAAATGTGAATGTTAGATGGTGAACGCACGTGTTAAACTAATTTATTTTGGGATCCTTACAAATATTGCGTATGTAGCGGCATTTGTGGTGTTAACAACGTTAGTACAGTAAATATTCGATTCGACTAATATCGATCCAATCAGGCTCTTACTACATACTTCCTCTGTATGGAAAGTAACTGTGCACTCCACTAGAATAAAAAAAAATCTCCCGGGGAATCGTTTGGAGCACGTAGATTGGTCCGTTTTCGAGCGTTTAACGCTAAACCCCGAGAGCTATACCCGGTCAAAAACTCCCGCTGGAGCGCATGGTACATCCAAATATGTACGTTTAAAATGGGTCACATCACTTAATCTTCCACCACGCACATATTGAACACTATTGATAACGACAACTACAGCACCATTTGCACCAGATACTTATCCTCCCATAAGCAACTTTGGACCATTGTTTTTTTGGTTTTCTTTACCGTGAACGGAACGTTCCTGCACGAGCCACCGCTAATTTTACTGCAGTGGGTAACACCTTTATCTGCAGTATTTTAATTATTAATTGCCGTTAATTTTTAATGTGGAAACATAGTTATCTTGTGTATAACTGGATAATATAAATGGTTGATGTGAAAATTGCACAGAGTATTCCGTACACTGACGATTCGTGTGCACATTACATAATCATACGGAGGGAGTATAATTAATAATAAATGTAGTCCAATTAGTCTTATTTATTAGCTACTATGTAGGATCGTATCCTTGAGACTAACAGTGGCTTAGGTTCTGCATCGAGTCGGCAGGGGGGAGTATAATTCATCACAGTACATGTACCGGTACTGGTATCTGGTTTAGGTCTCAAACCCGCAGGTTGCGGGCTGGGTTGCGGGCTACTAGGTTATTGAACCATTGTTATATTCACTTCATGTACAACTTAGGTCATTTTGTGCGCACTGTGTGTGTGGTAATATATATAGTTCTAGTACGAGCAGTCATTGAGAAATTAATACGGAAGAACTCCTTGCGTGTGTTTAGCATCAAGCTACACCAAGAACAGTAACTTATACTGGATGTGAGTGCGAATTTGGGTGAGTTTTGTCTTCTACTGTGTCATCTCGCTTTCAAAATATCCGGGAAGACTGCATAGAATTGTAAAGCTATGTTGGACGGCTATTACGTGCGTCGGATTAAAGACAGCGGTAAAGAACGAGTTTTACCTATTGCATACTTAGGGGCGTTCTTATAAAATGTCCCAGAACGGGACCCCGGACGGTCCCATATCCCGAAAATAAGAAACGATCTCCGGACAGGCCCGTTTTTGTATTTAATGTGTACTACATGACGACAATATTTGCAACTGGCAACGTGAAACGCTAGCACGACTGTAAGAGACCCATCCATTTTGCTCACAATAAGCGGCAATAATTGTCACTACGTGAGATATCGCAGTCTTTTCTAATAATAAACAATAAAGCTTAAGGTATATGAGTAAAAGCAAACTTACCCATAATTGTAGACACTGGAAAGTGACTGACTTGTAATTTCTCTCTCTTGTGTTGGGCTGGGCCTGTCCCAGTCCCAACGTCCCAAAATGTCCCTGGGATAAAGCCAGATTGTGGGACCAATGCCGTCCCGATGCGACCTAACCCCAATTTGCTGAGCCAATCGTTGTTGTTATTTCGTCAAGGGACCCGGGACATTTTATAAGAACCCCTTACCCGGACCGTAACCCCTAGCCCCCGGGTTGTGGGTGGGTGGGTTAGGCTCAGAAAAACTGCAACCCGCGCGGGATGGGTGCGGATAGTGTGGTGCCGGTTGCGTACGGGTTTGAGTGAGTTTGGAAGGCTGCAGTATAGTATTTACCCAGTTTCGAATTTGCCGGCAAGTCCTCACCCAACAAGATGGGGAGGATCAGGACGGAAACGAGGAGTGAAGGACTTACGCGGACGAGCGGCCTGGGCCCGCGCCCCCCCCCCCCCCCCCTCTGACCGACGCAACATGCTGACATGAGCAGTGAGCTCACCGTTCGCAGCTACAAGCGCGGCGGTGGACTCTGCTCAGGATACACAGGGCTGGGCTCACATAGAGCCAGTTCGCACGACAAAGTGAGGTGGTGGCGGCCAAACCTATTGGTGGAGCCACCTCACCCAGGATTACCGATGCTTAGCGTTGGCTAGCATGCGATTTTACAATGGCAACGAGCCAATTTTCAGGACACCGGAAGTGTGGCGTGGGTCAGAGCAACCGGAAAAGTACGGGCCCCAGGAAGTGCTTCATTTCCCGAGGACCCTCACGTAGTGCCTCGAACTGCAATTGAGCACCGGCAAACAGCAACAAGAAGGGACGAACTACGTCTGAAGTCATTTATCCAGTTATTTTGTACCAACTACCCTGCACCGCTCTTGTCACCGAGAAGAAACTTCTTAGGATACATGAATTTGAAGACCAACCCGTCCGAGACTGTTGAAGATCCACAGCAGCAAATAGTCTCAAGGATTAGGACATACACAGGTAGTTTATCACTTAGTTTTGGTAATTGACTAATAAACTACTCTTAACTAGTATTTACCCAAATAGTATTTCCTCTGTGTGAAAACTGAATGTGCAATTTGACAATATTAAAATTATATCTTCCTGTGCAAGCTCGTTTAAAGCGCATTGATTGGTCCAGAATCGAGTGTTTTGCAGCGAACCCGGCGAACTTTTTGCGTCCGGAAAATTTGTCATGGAGCATGCGATATGACCATACATGCGCGCATGAAAATTGAGAACATTTGAAACCCTCCCGCCACGCGCAACAATGCCTTTAATTGACCGCACTGATTGCTCCAATAGGACCACGAGACACATGGCACCTCATGAACGCCTTGCAATTGTTGAATTTTTACTTACGGTAAGCGTTAAGGGTGTTCTCTCGCACGATGATATTAGCTCTGCCGCTGCACGCTTCAACCGCCACCGAAATACCATCCACACGCCCCGGCGAAGCTACTGCTCCGCGGGAACCCAGAGCAGCGATCTCAGGTAATTATGTGCGTCGACCCTCGTGGAGGCCGTCCAAAACACGATCGCGAGGGCGTTCAAGACAGAATTAGGGCACTATCTATGAACGACTGCACGAATATTTACTCCGTTGCAGCTGGAGCGAAGACAACGCAGTACATTGTACAGCAACTGTTGCGCGAGGATGTCCTCAAGCGCAAGACCACCCGCTTGCACCCCCTTCTCTCGGCCGATCAAGAACTCCAGCGCATTTGCTGGATCATGACGTGGTTGCAACAGCAAGCTGACGGTGGCTTCACATTCGTCGACATGAATAACGTCGTTCATGTCGACGAAAATTGATTCATGGAAGACACAGACTGCCGCGCCTACTACCTCTTGCAAGGCGAGACGACCCCACATTGCATGCAGCCGAGCAAGCGTTTTATTGGCAGGATCATGTTTCTTGCCGCCGTCGCCCGCCCAAGGTAAAAACAATTTCCGAAATTTCAATTTGTATAACTCTTTTAATTGAATATTCTCCTTTAGGTACGACTACCACCGAAAGACAGTTTTTAACAGAAAGATCGGGAATTGGCCCTTTGCCAAGACTGATTTGGTCAAGCGGTCAAGCAAGTTGCGTCCAAAAGGAGCGGTCGTTCTCCGGCCGATCGAGTCCGTAACAAAAGAGATTTACAAAGAGTACCTGATTAATCGTCTTTTATCGGCGGTCAAGGCACAGTGACCGCGCGGCGAGCGCCACAAGACCATTTTCATTCAACAGGACAATGCCACCCCCCACAGGGTGGTTGACGATCCCGACATTGTCGCCGCTTGCAGCGATGACGGATGAGATATTCGTTTGTTAAACCAGCCTCCCTGTTCGACTGATTTGAATGTACTAGATCTTGGCTATTTAAACTCGATCCAAACCCTACAATACCGCAAGCCCTGCCGCTGTTCGAGCTCCTCACGGCAGTCGAAGACTCTTTTGACGCTCTACCAAACTACAAGCTTGAAAACATCTTCGCCACGCTTCAAAAGGTCATAGAGGCTATCTTGTTCGCTCGAGGCAGTAATCGCTATGAGCTGCCTCGAGTGAACAAGAGTGTTCTACATCGCAAGCATGGCCAAGTGCCAAAGGGGTTGCCGTGTGACTCACTAGCTGTACAGGTCACACTCCAGTCTTTAAATGGCAGCATTTGTACAGAGGTAACGATCTGATCAGGGTTAGTCAATAAATTGTTTTTACTGGTTTTGAAGTCGACATTTGGTCAAAAGTCACTAGTCCGGCTCGTTCAACTTGATCCATCAAATTCCATGTAAAATTTTCACCCTCACCCGGCCTTATTTCAAGCATAAAGTAGACAAATCTAGCTTATGGTCCAACAAACTCTGTCCAAATTTCTGGCAGATTATGAAGTGCATCAACAGAGGCATCGACGATCCTTGCCGCTGTCTCAGTATAAAATTGGAGCATCTTATATATTATCGTTAACGTTATAAGGCTGCAAATGTAGCCTCCTCCTCGTTTTCACTACCCTTTGCAAACACAGCACGCTCTTCGTCACCGCAGGGATCTTCCCAGCCAATGGCTGTCCAAACTGAGCATGTAGTAGCTCATCCATATCTTGGAGGAGGAAACAACTCATCAACACAGTGGCGTCGATGATCTTTACTCGCATCCGACGTGTAGACAAACTTTTCGTCTTCATGGCTCTCGCAGAGGAGATAGTGGGCATGCCCACGTCCCATCTTGGCGCAAAAGAGATTGCACATTTCAGCAATTCCTTTCTCCCCTACTTGGTACTTTCGATCTTCCACATCAACATCATTTCCTTTTGCTATAAAGAACGTTTGATGCATGTTCCCGTGGGAAGTGGCATGCATTTCCATATGGTCAAAATGCTTATTGCAATAATAATTGCATGACGGACATCGCGAATCGCAGTAGTGAACGGTATGTTGCTCCTTGTCTTCACCTTCTCCATTTGCTTGGACCACACAAGTATGCGAACCCTCATGTTTCACCTCCTCACTAGGAAATAAGTAAGCATATCGCTTTTTACACCCATTTATTTCTTGATAAATGTACTCAAATGATCCACGTGTGCCCGTGTACGTACGCGCAGACTTCTTCAAATGAACCTTTTTTGTTCGCAAATACCATCCACCGAGCACATTTCGCCACAGGCGTGACTGCGACTGCACATGTGTCTAACGACGCCATCTTCTTCATTATTATTGCCTGAGTCCGTCGTCATCTGAACCAAACCGCTTTTCTTTTCAAAGGCATGTGACACTGCGTGTTGTCCGTGAATATGATTCTTTTCGCCACACGTGTTTCTGCATCCATTCATAATTCTAAGCACTGCGTCTCAGCACACTTGTGTACAGAATGGTTTTGAGCAAACCGGAACCAGAACAACTCGTTCCCGAACACTTTCGCCCACAGACGTGAACTTGAACGGAACAAAAGTGGTCACCCGGGTGTTCCGATCGTTTGAAGCACGTAGGATTGCAATCTGACGAGCGATTGAGAACACACGGCTGTCCACACGTGCTCCCCTTTCTTGCATCCACACTTTCCCTCGTGTCCTGCACTTCGAGAGCACGGAGGAACCTATCCAGCGCCAAACTTGACATTATCCATACTCACATCATCCTTGACTCTTGTGCTCTGTGTGCAGCAGTTATTCTTCGTCTCCATGGCATGCGTCACCGAGTATATGCATCCGAGATGGCATTGTACGCATTTCTGTCGGCAACGAGACATAAAAAACAATCAGCGGGTCTACATAGCGTTATTCCAACTGTGATCGCACTTCCGACAGCTGATTACCAAGCGAGTCATGGAGCCAAAGAGACACCTTCTTTGTTCGTCGACGGATTACAAACGCTACAAAGTCGTCAAACTCGCTTAAATCTCTCGTTGTGATCCTGTGTTTGTTGCGCACATAAAGCGCGGAATCTTTACGATCTCCCACCATGATAGTCCAACTGCTGGTGCCTCAAAAAGCACGTTAGGAGAAAAGAAGCAAAAAATGAGAGAAAGAGAATAGACGCACCCTTGCATAGTAGAGGTGAGAACAGCCACATCGTTCTGAACCGTCGCACGCAACGCTTTAGAAATAGCCTTGTCATCTATTACTCGTACCCCTTGCATTTTTTTACTTTTGAGCTGGTCTACGCGCTTACAGCCTCAACTTCTTCACAACACTGAAAGGACATGTCAGCACTTGATGAAAACAGCCCATCGCGAAATGACGCAGCGAACATGATCATCTTGAACAAGTTTCCAACGCACCTAACCGATAACTCCACTTATATATGTTAATGTCATCATTACTGATACAGTTTAACAGAAAAAAACTGACCTGTGCGTAGATATATACCTTTATAAATTCAATTTATCCATTTCTGGAGTTTCAATTGCACATTGGTTTTCGCACAGCTGCCCATTTTGTGTGCACAGTATATAATCATACGGAGGGAGTACAGTAACACCTCCCAATGAGAACTTCCCTAACTGGCACAAATCCTGTATCTGAAGCCACAACTCTCAGTAAACTGTATTTTTGTATATTCCCTCTTTTCCTGGGTCATTTTATAAGTGGTCACCAAAATTAGGGAGTGTTTCGGGGCGTAAGGTATAAGATTGTAACTTTGTACTGGAATAATCCGAGACGGATAGAGACGGAGATGGTTGAGGAGAAGAAGCCTATTGAGCGTGTGTTTCTCAAGCATGTGCATTAACTTTAACCGATGCACCGTGGCATCAAACTGCGCTAAGGTAATGTGTCCCTGTTTTCCGCGATCAGTGTTTTCGACTAACTTTTAACAGCACGGAAATTATTATCCGAACATCGAATCCCAAGTGTCCCTAAGGCTGCACGAAAACCTTTATAACTTAAATCGCGCTCGCCTTCTGGTCCGGCCCCTTCAAATGCGACACGAAGGCGACCGCGTTACATCAAAGTACGGATCCAGCATTTTCAACTCATCATGTCTCTCGATTGTCCTTTTAGAGACACAAAGGTAAAACTCATATAATAACCAACATGACCATCGCTTGTATGTTCAGACGTGGATGTATTAAAAAGCGAAGAGCTTTTATCCACACTTAACTCTTACTCGGTTGAATAGAAACTGCAACGTGTGCTACTGGAATTTCCACTGGAAAATAAAGCTTGTGGGATTAAAGTGAGTGCTAAATCACTCCGAGATGCATCGTGTGCTGCCAAACTTTGGATCAGTGGGGTTTCTTCATCCACTGAGTAATAATCGATTCCACGGTTGGTTGACAACCTGACTTTTTTACAATGGCGTTATCCGGTACTCTAGAAAGCAACCCGTTGGCATAAGAAGCTCTCGCGACCAGAGCCGATTTCATCAAATCCATTCCTTATAGCGAAAATAGAGCTGCAAGGAAAAAAGCAATGGCAATGGCCAAGACCCAAAAGAAAGCATAGCCCATAACGTTGATGGAGTTCCGGCATGTCGTCGAAATTCATGCCATAGACACCGGACCCAGTAAAACCACAGCGTGAGGGTATACATGACGTAACTCATTTGCGAGGCTTTTGCATCGCAATATTCGTCCGTGGGCTGGCGACAGATTTGCAATTGCATTTCAATATCATCGAGGACCTGGACGAAATGATCGTGTACGTCCCGGACATAATCAAATATTTCAATAATGGTGAACGGGTGCATTTTTATCCACACCCCCTAAATTTTAGTTTAGTATTAAAGTATGTTTTTTGTTATTTTTTTGTAGTATCTCAAACTATCATATCCATGACAATGGCATCGAAATCTCGATTTCGATGATGTTTACAACACTTCGCGCGCAGGTTTCAAAAGGCTACGAAGACGAACCAATCCATTCTTTAACACGCGCAACGCACGGAATTCAAACCGATGTCTCGCTTGATCGATCTGGATCTCGAGCTGCATGAGCCACTCCGTGATGGAATCCACCACGTAGGTCACTTGATCCACAATCACGGCCAGAACCGAGTGGGCAAAAAACGTCGCGTCACGGTGGCGTAACTTAGAGTACGGCACGGTGAGACGACGATTTAATTCGCCCCAGAGATCATTCTCACCACCATCTTTGATGGTAATCACTGTCTCATTTTCAACGATAGAGATAAAGACGTGTTCAATCCAGAGCCGCAAAGGCTTTTCCTCATCGGTTTCTTCAAACGCAAACGCGAGGCTCATTTTCGACTAAATGAGCTACCAACTGCTCGGTTCCACTAAGCAGGTGTTTTTTTGAGTAAAATCACGAGAGAAACCCCTATTCAGTTGGATCACCTCTAACAGACCATTCTTCATCATCGTGCGGGTGTTTCTTATCAGAGTAGACATCAAACGGATGCAAGAATATATGGCCACGATTACCAAAATTCATCTTCACCCGACGTTTTGGCATTTTCTCCTCCTTTTCTTGCGGCAGCTTGTGTGGTGCTCGCGCAACGCGAGGGATACTACACACTTCCCAAGCAGCAATTGTCGCCGTTAAAGTTTGCACATGTGCAAGCCTGACACTCCCAATACATTTTCAGCTCTCGATCAGCGGATCGTCGGTACTATCTGAAGTCGTATATAACGTAGGAGCGCTGACTCCCTGGTCTATCTCGTCTACAGGATCATCCCATTCAATAAGGCAAAAAAAATTTTAACAATGCTATTAACCCACAAACGATGCTCTTGACGCGCAACAAGACCACAGTGAAGCGATCTGCACCCAAAGATGACCATAAAATCAGCAAACCGGGCCATCATATCCAAAACAGGCATTAGTTCGTCATTTCTCCCCAAAATTTCTCCCGTTTGGACATCCAGCTTTAGCTCTTGTTGATAACATCTAAATTTCCCAGCACCTCCAACATCAGATTCTTCGATCCTATCCCGCTCGTCGGTCTGTTCGGTTGACCGAAGAGCAATTCGAATGATGTTCACAGTAGTTAGTACCGTATCTCCCCCCATAGATGGTGTTTTTATATCTGGACCACTCGAATTTTCTTGGGTCGTGAGTGCGTCACATAAGGAGGTGTGACTGTACTACTGTAGGTTAATTACCGGTCGTTCGTTTTTCAGCCAATAGTAATGTGCTATGTTACCTACAAATCTTATACTACAAGCGGTCCTGGTCCGAGTGACCCCATGGAAACTGATATGGTTGGATAATAAATAAACACTGGTTTATAGGGTGGTCAGTATTCACAAGCTCAACACGATTCTGTCATCCAATATAACCTGTGATACGTGATCGCCAGTGATCGCCATAGTGCGGGTTAATCGGACAAGGATCCCTGTACTACTCAGTAGCAAGCGTGGCCAGGTGTCCGTCATGGTGTCAGAATAGCGTTCTGATGCGTTATCTAGGGGAGCAAGCAATTGTGGAGAAGAGTAGTACCCACAAGATAGAAACTGCTCTTATGACGGTAAAAATGGTAAAGGATTACCATTGTACATGTACTGTAAGGCATTATGAAACCTTGATAAAGTGTTTACTTTACTGCCAAAGAAAAATTAACAAATTTTTATCGACTTGATGGTTGCTTAAGGCTCATCTAAACTTTTTGCCGAAAGAAGTTTCAGCTTAGTCGTCATGATTTCTCTTCGATTAAGTGTAACGTTGCCTCATGAGATAAGACCCTTTCGTTAGTAACCCTTAACTATGTTGAGCTCCGTAGATGTGTACCTTTGCTTACCAAATTCAAAATGTGCACGACAAAAACGTGTACAGAAGAGTTTATATTTCACAAGTGAAAGGCAAAGCTTATTATTATATTTTAACCATTTCTTCCCTTAAGCAGGACTTCTACCTCACCCCCACTGCAACGAAAAGGCAAGCACGGCAGTTTCCTCGTGTCTTTTTCTGTCCTCGCGGTCGTCAATTCGTACCATTTGGTGTGTTTTTCCACCCCCATAGAAACTTCCAGTTTCACCGTCCATCTCCCTTCCTCTAACGAAAAGAGCAAGTCATCACATGTGACCTCGAGCCTAACTTCCTTAATTTCTAAACTGGTTAGACAACAAGAGCCAATTGCGTGCGATTAGAAACGCGACTTTCGACCGTATATCATAAACACCACGAGGGTGAATTGCGTCATCCCCCGTGCTCAGGAGCTCTTCCTCTATCCACAAACAGATCCACAAGGCACGCGAGATGCAAAGTGAGTCTTCGTTTAAAAGCTACACGTTCATTTCGGAAGGTTCCTTTTGTCTTGGTAGCAATCGTGCCTATCATTGGGATCTCGAGTCGGAGCAAGTCGAATGTGGCGACAAGACATCAAGAGACTTGCGAGCTCTTTCGAAAGCACCAACGGATAATCTCGATGACTCATTAAGTATCAGTCCACGATCACGAACAGCGACCGAAGCGTGTGAAATGGGACACAAACCCTTAAACACGTTTGATCGAACATGGGTCGACTCGGACATTCCAATCGTTGGCAGGTCGAGCTCAGCGCCACCATCCATTCAATTATTACAAGAGATTCTTCGACCATCGGAGCGACGACGGGCCGCGACTGCACCCCCGTTAGGTTTCTTTAATCACTTATTATACGGCAGTTTACGAGCTGGAGCACTGGCTGAGCTCTTTTCGAAACCTTATTGTGGCCTTGCCATTTCTGCTGCCGCGACTGGATTCATGCTTCCTTTCCTTACCGAGGCTTTCCAGCCTCTCTTGTGTGTCTATCTCAGTCTCGATGCCAATCAGTGTACTGCGACGCTTCGATTTGTCAAGTTACCAGGCGTCATGAGTTTCTTTATTGGGTTAGTATCCGATTTCTATCCCATCTGGAATTTCCATCGAAAGTCCTATATCCTCGGAGGCTGGATTTTCGCCTACTTGTCGTTAATGACTCTCGTGATTGTGACACTCATCGATGATCGGACAGATTTTCGGAGTGCCAGTGTCCGGACATTTTACGGGGGAACAGTTTACGTGCTTTTAATGATGGCCGCGAGTTTAGGGGTGACTGTAGCTGCCATTACGGCTTTTGCCTTGTTAGTGGAATTGTCCCAGCGTGAACCGATTCATGAACGTGGGAATCTACTTATCCAGTATTTACTCACGTATGAGATGGCGACGGTACTGGCAAATAATGTCGTGATTGCGTTAGTGGTAAATTATAACGAAACGTTGAAAACGACCGAAGCTGTGATTTCGATGAAAGTGATTGTACTCATTATGGCAGTGATTACGTTAGTCCCGATACCTGCCGTATTGTTCCGACTAGAGGAAGAACCTCGACAACTCAAGGTCGATTCCGTCGACCGGTCGTCCCTCACGCGTCAGTTATGGAAAATGCTACAACAAGAAGCCGTCTGGCGCATCATTTTCTTTGTCTGTTGTTCGGTCTTTTTCGCTTCGTTCCGTTTTAATTTCGTCGATGACGCAATCTTGGTTTGGGCCAAGGCGACTCCAGATGATAACCGTGTCGGGGAAATTCCCAAACATCTTGTTATGATAAGTGCAATTTTCGTGTTCCAATACACACTGTTTAATTACAGTTGGATACGCATTTCTATCGGCGGGTTGCTCCTTGCGGTGGCTGTTAACCTAATCGCAGCCCTCCCAACCATTTTTAATGGGATTCGGAGTGCGTATTATATTATGGCCATTACTTCATTTGTTGGCATCTCTCGTGCTACCATCTTGTTAGTGACGTCTTTGCCCGTTGTGGAAATCACGGAAAACTGTCTCGAAGGGGCGACGACGGGCCTGGTCTCGTCCTACACGGTACTGATTAGTATGGTCAGTGCTACCTTCTCGGATGCAATCAGTAGAGCACGTACAGGAGATTTTACGGATCAGGTGATTGCTCAAGATACTGCGGCAACCCGCAGTCAAGTTTTGTCGTTTGTCGTCGCAAATGGTGTCATCAATTTATTGGCACTGCTCCCTATTTTTTATTTATTGCCGAGTCAGAAACTCGAAGCTCAAGAGATGCGCAATTATGGACGCTATAGTCGTTCAGCGGGGATTGTGCTTACCGTGTTGTTTCTTGGCCTTGTGGCGTATGCTGGAATTGTCAATTTCTTGGCATTACTTAACGAGACCGTATAAATGTTTAGTCAGTTGTATACTTAAGTCAAATAGTGTTATTCACCACAAATAAGGTTACTAAAATAATTCTAAAACAATTTCCAAATCACCAAAACCACTAAATGACGACCTCCCCATCAGATGCCATTGCGGCCACGTTAGAGGCCCTCGAAGCGAATCGTACGCTTGTTGCCGACTTGCAATCTTTAGCGCAAAGTTTGACCCAAGAAGAGAACCGCTTACTCTCGAAAATTCAATCCATTCAACATCGGATGGCTCTTCGACGAGCAGAACAAGCGATCGATGCCCTTGTCCCTCATAAATTATCAAAAGAAACGATTTTAGAACAATTTAGTAAAAATGGACGTATTCGAAAAAAAACTGCCGGTGTGGTGCCTCGCTCATTCATTCGTCAACATGTTTCCTTCTTTACGGATGAAGTGGAGCGTGAACGCAAAGTGGGAAGACCGAAGAAAAAGAAGATAGAAAAGAAAAGGGAATTTCTAAATGACTCCGATAAAGAAATTGCAATCCTCCGCTCTCTATCCGAACCACCCGCGAATCAAGATACGGAATTTCTACTTGCTCATAGTCACGAATCATTTGTCGCAGGGCCACCCACAATCTTTACCGTTCGAGAACGGAAAGTGGTGAAAGAGTTTGCCGACGAGTACTACATGACGCATGATAAAACCCAAGACATTCCCCTTCAAAAGTGGAATACTATCCAGAAATGGCAACAAATGCGAAAAACACGCCAAGTGCCGATTGAACGGTCTGGCTTTGCGTGCAAATTATGGTACGATCTGCATGAGTCGTCCAACTTACGGCTTTGTGCGTGGACAAAAGAGGAAGACGCCGCGCTGCGACAGTTAGCCACAGGTGAAAAAGATCCAAAATTGGTCAATCAGTGGCAAGAAATTGCCAAACAGATGCCTTATCCAGGCCGACCGGCTGCGCATTGTCTCATCCGCTATCAAACCGCACTATGTGCCGGAAATACAAAATCGAACTTTACACCCGAAGAAGACGACATTTTACGCAAAGCAGTGCCAATTTTTGGTGAAAAGTGGAATATTATTGCGGATTTATTGGATGGTCGCGTCTCGGAACAGATTCGGCATCGATGGCAATTGTCGCTTGCGCCTGGACTTCGACGTGGGAAATTCTCGGTACTTGAAGATCGACGGTTACTGCTCGCCCTGCGTGCGTATGTGTCGAAAGAGGGTGGATATAATCCGGCTCATGTCGCATGGAAGGACATTTGCCATCATCTTCCCGGACGAACGCAACCCGCCCTTCGGGATCGGTATTTTAATTGTCTAAATCCGGAACTTTCGTTTCGAAAATTTACAAAACACGAAGACGATCTGATTCTTGCCCGAGTGAACCAATGGGGCATCGCATCAGCCCGACTGTGGCCGCGCCTGGTGGCGGAACTCAAGGATCGAACCAAGGCGCAAGTGCGGAAACGCTGGAAGTATTTGGACCCCGAAGCATTCAAACAACGTCGTCGTGCGCTTGTTGAAGCGAGCAAGAGCCAGACCACAGCTGTCTTTCGTCGACGATCGCTCCATCGCCATGATCCGCGTCACAAGACGGTGCAGATCAAACGAAGCTCGTACAATGGACTGGCAGTTGACCAGACAGCCGAACGCGACGTTGAGTATAATCTTTAGCGTCCAAAAATATCCGGGTCTGATGAAAAACAATGGAATAAATAAAACCTATTTGTAGAAGCGGAATCGTGCTAAAATATCTCGTTTCTCTATCCGTTCCGAATTTCTTTTCATACATTTTTTTTCATCACTATCCGAGTGCTACAGTAAAAAGATGGAAATGCTCTCTATCCAAGCAACAGCCTTAGGGCGTTCGTCTCTTTCCTCCCGTTCCAGCACGAAAAGCTCGACGTCGCATACGCACTTTAAGATGGATGACGATGATCTTTCAAGTAATAATAACAACCCGATAAAACCCCAGCTCCAGTCAAGTAAATTGAAGCAAGCAACGCGCTGTTATCGTCCAAAAGAATGGAATTCACAAGCAGAGGAAGCATTTCGAGTGCAACAAGCAGGTTGGCGTGACATTCAAGAGTACCGAGAAACGTATGGCGAGCCAGAACGCTGGGAGAATGGATTTGTGCGCTGTACACGAGTGAAAGCCAATGGCTATTATACATACTGGCGTTCGGACCGGGAGTGTGCTGACAAGTATCTAAATACGGTTAAACTTTATGAGTACGCGTAGATAGGATAGAAAGAACGAGAGATGAAAAACAAATAGAAACGAGTTTCTATTTTTTACTCGACAAAAGGAAGCTGACCCAATGCTAATGCAATACCAATAAGCACGATGGCAACGATCCAGAGCGTGTTACTCGACTCCCTTGGCTTCTTCACTTGCAGATGTTTCTTGCCAGTTTCCTTTTCTTTTTCATCAAGGAGACGCCCACCCCACCGTTTCTTTTCCTCCATTTTAAACGCTGCCAACTTTTCTTTCAAGATACCGTCATTGTTTCAACGAGATATTCGATCCGTTGGAATGATATGCAACCGCCTTTGTCACATTCCTCCTTCGCTTCTTCCAGATCTCCGTAGTAGATAGTAATGGCACTCCACGGCCCATGATACATAAGCTTTGCCATTACGTTTGGGATCAATTTTAAGTGGCCCTAGATTTACGTTTTCTAGCGACCTTTTGCCAGTACCTGTCCTTCATCTTTCCCCGTCGTTTTGGTAGCTCCTCTAGTAAGGTAACACGCCGCCAGCATCACCAATATAGACCTGGTAACCTGTACAACATTTCACTCCGCAGACGATTCTTTATTCTGTAAACTGAATTTGCAACAGTCAGCATCTTTATTTCTGCTTATCAGCAGTCCTAGCGAATGAAAAATCAAGTCACCCGACCTGCAAAATGCCACGTGCCTTCCGTCAAAATCTGCACATGACACAGCGTCCCGTATTGTACCATGTCGACTGCTTTTTCTTGATTCCCAAGCTTTAAGATGCTTCAGAGCCTCGGTGACGACAGAGATCAGCTCGCTCAATACGAGTCTCGAATATACACGAAATTTCCTACATCCCAGTTAAAAAGGCATGTATCTCGATCAATATTGCGAAAAAGAGAATGAAAACAAACTCACATCGTGCATTAGCATCTTGGTTTCTTCATCCATGTCTTTTTCAGGTGAAGGCGTCGCTGTAGCGTTGGATGTCGGCGATGGAGTCGCTGCTTTTCCTTAATCGCGACATGATAAGGCGATGCTATTGATGAGTGAAGTAACGAATTGCAACAAAATGGCCAATCATCAACGCGTAATCTATTGTGAAAATTATTGAAAAATAGATACATGTATTTCCATATTGGCTAAAGATGAAAACTTTGACAGACGAAATGCGCGCAGCGACGCGCAGGATCCATGGCATCTCGGATAAGTACGGAAAAACTGGGGATAATTAAGTTGTACTCCAGTAATAAACTACGACATTTTTGTTACTATAGACTTGTGAACCTGAAGCTGGCGGTGGCATTAACCGATAAGGAACTTTACGGCCGCGCTCTTATGCTCTTCTGTAGGTTCCTACGTTTTTTGTATAAATTATTATAAACAATAATATTGATATAATTTCTAAATTGCCATAATATTTTTAGATTACATTTACGCGCAGCTTGAATCGACTATCCAAACGCATAAAACCCACAAGGCTTTCAGTGGTCTATACGAACATTTTGATCAGTTTTCGAGGGTGAAAATAATTTTATCCTTATTATTTTGTCAGATAATTTTAATTCCGCTTATTGCATAGGCTAATGGTATTGCCAAAGACTTGCGTTTTTTATGACCCATTGGGGAACTGGATTAAGTAAATACCGCCTACTCAAGACTGTGCGAACTACGTTAAGTATGCGGCGTCATTTCAAAAAATTTGAATAAGGAGCAACAAATTAAATCTAAAAATAACTATTGTGTTTTTTAATTAGTCATTTACAAGAGCTGGAAACAAAGGTATTGCAAACGTTTTCAGGTTACCTCTAACCTCGATAACACGTTTACGTTTTGTTTTTTTTTACTTTTGGTAGGATCCGGTTTTGGTGCTACCATATTGTTACCACATGTATATGGCAATGCTTGCGGGTGGGATGATTATCAAGAAAATGGTCAAACGAAGTTTCACACTCCCTGAAGGACAGGGTTTACTGTTTTTCGCTTCAATGTGGACTCTGGTGACAGACATTTTACAGACAGATGGGTTATGATGTAATAAAGTATTACGGTATGTGCATGTGTATGTGTGACAGACTCTTTGCAAGTCCATCAAGGAGAAAATTAATGCTGTACCGCATGATGAAGACACGAAAAAGCTCATTTTGATCGAGTCAGTTACCTGTTTTGAGCTAAACAATCAGGTGGTGCGGAGTCTGGAGGGCGCGGGAAATCAATTGTTGAAGTTTATATTAAAGTGGACCCTCGTCATTGGCCTCATCATTGCCGTGAGTTTATATTGTTGGATTTTTTTCACACTTGAATACTGATAGAAACATTTGTTTAAGGTATTCGTTAGACTTGTTCGCAGTTTTTATCGGATTAGAAGAAGAAATTAGTTGCTTATATTTCTTGCGAACTCGATTTCCACCAATCATGTCGTCGCGCTAAAGTAATTTCTTAAATTTCTAATACTCCATCCCAATCCATATTTACACTTAACATGCGAAAACTCGGACACAATATCATGATCTTTGCGAGCGAAGTGCCCGTCATCAGCGCTTTAAATCCATACCGTAAGATCGAAGAAGTATTTCTCAATGTCTGGTGTCGTACGAATCCTCGCCAAGTCGCTGCTTTACAAGAACAACTATCGCTAACAATATCCAGTCCTGAAGAAAAAGTTCAAGCAATTGTCCAGGAATTAGGGGCAGCTGAAGTCATCAAAGAACTGGTACAAGAAGCGTCGAAAGCAGAGACGATTCATCAAGTGGCTCATGCGCAAGCCAAGGTGGTGCAATCATTACCAGCCAGTACACCTATGAATATTAAGACGGAAGTGGTCGAATTTGTGACGTCGACAATGCACAAAGGGTTTGGTATAAAACAAGAGACCAATGGTATCAAAGAGTACGAAAAAAAGCGTCACGTTGTCGTGACAGACCAAAATCTGGTCTTTTCCAAGAAAAAAGTTGCCACTATTGCCCCATTTAACCTTTTTGTAGGTGGCAAAATTGATGGCCGAGCCGATAAAAAAGTGATTGAAGTGAAAAATCGCTTAAAAAAATTCCTCACGCCGTTGCCTAAGTACGATATTGCGCAATTGCAAACGTATTTGTACATTTTAGGCGTCCAAGAAGGCGAAATAGTGGAACAATTACGGACGAGAGAGACGCAAACCAAGATGACCAAAGTTTTGTGGGACGAACAAATGTGGAAACGTGACATTGAGCCGTAT
>MIQA02005680.1:0-54449 GCA_001887855.2 Sclerospora graminicola
GCCGTAACGAGAATGTCATCAATGTAAGACCGCCGCCCCAAAACTGAAGGTTTTGGGACGGGGTTCGGGTCACCTTCGGTGAACACATCCCCGACCAGAGCCGGATCTTGATCTGCCTTGATCTTGAAGTGTCCGTACAGCGCGTTATCTATCCGCCGTTGATAAATCTGCGGGCATTCTTCAGACCGAACGGCATCCGATTCCACTCGAACAACCCGAAGAGCGTCACGAACGCAGAGATCTCCCGTGCACGATCGGTCATAGAGACCACCCAGAATCCACTGGCCATGTCCAATGAGCAATACCACAAAACTTTATCCAGGTCCTCCAGCAGGTCGTTTATCGGCGGCATCGGATAAATCATCAGCTTAGTCAGCCGGTTCACCAGCCGGTAATCGATGCACAACCTTATATCCACCCCATTCTTCTTAATAATAATTACAATGGGCAAAGCCCATGGCGAGGTGGACGGCTGAATTATCTTGGTGGCCAGCAAACCCTTGATAAGCTCTGACAGCTTTTCCCGATACTGGGGGCGACTCTTCGGCATCTCTGTGCGACCGGCTTGGCGCCTCCCACATCAATATCACATACCGCTCCATGGGCGGCCGGAGGAAGTGCGTTCCCTGGTCCGATCAACAGATGTCGTCTTTTCCATATAATATCCTTCAATCTGCCGATCTCTTCCGGGGTGTTCACCTCCGGGTCTCCCACTTGTAGATCGTCAATAGTGACCGCTGGGGGGCAAGGGGTCACCTCAGGTAACACCGCCATCTGCTCTTCCATGCCTTCAACGTATAGCTCGCCCCCTTCATGAATGCAGACTTGATCGGCTTCGGCTGATTCGGGATCTTGGTCGGCCGGCTGGGCCGATCCGCCTTCGGCTATTTCCGAATTCTGCTCGGCCGGCTGGGCCGATCCGCTTTCACTTCGGTCGTCACAACTGTCATCGGGGCTGACCGTATATGCAACTCTGCTTGGTCCTTTCTCCCGACTCTGTCGTTCGTCTGTCTCCCTCTGAGTGGGCAAAACCAGTTCCGCGATCGGGGTGTAGCTTCGATCAGCACATTCGGCCGAATCCGGCGTCGGCCGGCTGCGCGTCAATATTTTAGAAGGGGTCCGGTACTCGGGTTTATCCACCATCGGAGTCTGGTCCTCTTCTAATTCTTCCTCTTCGCTGACCAGATCGGTGGTTGCCTAAAAAGCCAGGTTTTGCCACTCGATATAGCGTCTTGAGCCAATAGTGACATAGCCCGGCCGGCGGGGCACTTTATCCTCGGCCAGCCACATTCCAACAATCACATCTTCATGCAAGGTGAGGGGCTTTTCAGAGACGTTGGCCACGCTTATGAAGTTGAGGTGACCACCCCCTTTAACGAACGATGGTACCCAGCACTCGCCCCTTGTCAGCCATAACTTACTCCGCCGATCGTGTGGTCGTAATATTACTTCCACCGCTTTTCCCACTGGCACCGTTACAAACTGACCTAGCTTGAGGAACTGGACGTGGGCGCCATATAAGGTCCGCCGGCCGGCCAGCTGGATCTGTACCTCGTCCGGCAACGTCAATGTCCCATGCGATAAGTCCAGCCGTATACCGGCCGGGACCATAAAATCCATGCCCAAAATTGCATCCTGCCCGGCCAGCTTGCCTACCCAGGCGGTAAAGTAGTATACCAACGACCCAGCTAACGTAATCTTGGCTCTTGTCCTTCCTTGGGTCATGTATGAGCTTTCTCCAATGCCGATACACTCCTGCCGCTTCGTCTCGTCTATCTCACACCCCACCTTACGAGCATAGGTGGTGTCTACGATAGACACTTCCGCGCCAGAGTCGAACAGCATGGTAGCTTTCTGGTTATTGATTTTCCCATCCGCCTTGGACTGCTTGAACCATTTATCCGGCGAGTGATACTTCCAATAACCTTGCGACTCGCCAGGTAACAAGTTCAATTCCATTCGCACTTCAGACCGGGAGTACTCATCCGTCCTTATACTGCTCACCAGGAAGGGGTCAGCCGTACCGGCCGGGGACCGGGTGACGTAATCGTCAAACTTACATGTATTGTCGGTTATCCTTTGCTTTGCTTCTTGATTATCCTCTTTACCGACATATGCATAGATACTAACACTAGACCGCTCGGCTCGAACCAGATTTCAACCTGGCGAGCGATCTAGTTTAACATCTTTTCCGCTCCGGGCGGCAACATTCCAGCATGCTTGGTCGGGACGTACCACTTCTTCAGCAGGTTGTAGAATTCTTCCATCGGGCACAGTCCCGCCTCATGCACCTCCCCGCAAGCCTTACACGTGAACAGACAGTGTTCCGCCGGGTGTCCCTTCCTCTCGCACTTCTTGCACGTCAGCCGCTTCCAGCAGCTCTGGTCGTCATGCTTGATGGACCCACAGTGGGTGCACTTGCGCCTGGGGTAATCCTGGTCAGCTCGAGCCGGAAAACTCTTCGACTGACCGGAACCGGCTGGCAGCCTGGACGGCTGACTGGCTTCTGCTGAGAAAAGGTACCGATACTGTTCCTCCTCAGACTCGCCCCCAGATCGCTGATACTCCTCTTCCGAGCTGGTCGCGTCTGACTCTCGGGCGACCATGCGGACGGCCCGGGCCGTCCTGGTAGATGGCGGCTGGCTTCCTTGATCCGCGTTAAATCGGGACTTGAAACGGCCGGTTCCGACTGCCGCCTTGGGGCCTTGCTTCTTGGCTCTTAGGTAGGTGCGCAACGTCAATTCCAGCTCCGTCGTATTCTTCAACCGCAGTAACGCCAGCTGGTCTGCCAGCTCCCGATCGTCCAACGTGCTGATGAAAAGTTCCACGTGTTCGCGGGCAGCTTCCGACCGGCTGGTATCTTCTTTAACGGGAATATCCGCTCTCATGCCGGCGACATTTAAACGATGGAGATACTCCAGGGGGTCTCATCCGGTCGCTACTTGGAGTGGAAATATTGTCGCGCCGCTGACATTCCAGCTCCACAGTATTGTTCCTCGAACGCACCGGCCAGTCCCCTCCAATTTCCTCGGGTTTCCCGGCTGAGCTGTTGGATCCAGTGTTTCGCAGGTCCCTTCATCAAATCCCCGAAGATCAGGCATTTCTCATAGTCCGACGTCCGGTCTCTGAGAAATGCCGACTTCGTCTTGCTCAACCATCCTCGGGCTTGGTCCTCGTCCGCGTCGCGTCCGGTGAAGTCTTTCAGCTCGGACGTGGCCGACATTCGCACCCTCGTGATCGCTCCTGAATCTGCATCAAACGCTTGGGCCGAGGTCATATGGGCTCGGCGGGCCATCCCCAGATCCAAGTCATCCGGATCGTAATGGTACTTGGCCGACTTGACGGATTCCATATCCACGCCGCTGAGAGACAGCTTCCTATTCGTTGGCCGACGTCCGGTCCGGCGACCTGTCTGGCGGCTCGGCGGGGCGGCATGGGGTTCACTCTGCTTGGACTGCACCGACTCCATGTCTTCGTCACTCGGCTCCCTCGCATAGTACTGGACTGGTCCGGACGCCTGCCTTCCACGACGAGCCGGCTGGTCCGGTGACTTTGGACTGCCGCGGCTGGCGCTCAGCCGACGTTGCCTTCCAAGTATCGCTCCATCATCGCCGAGAACATGTTTTGCAGGTGATCCGGCACCTGAGGAGCGACTTGAGGAGCGGCTTGAGGGGCAGCCGGGCTGCCAGATTGACATTCCTTCTTAATCCGCCCATCCGCGTCTTCGTCTTCCTCCTTCGGTTCTGGATCCGCCGTCGCTGTCCGCCAGGCCTGTACGCTGTACTGGCTGGCGTTCTTCCGCTCGGGCGTACCCGGATCCTCACGTCCTCCAAGCCTCATGGCAGTCGCCACACGCGCTGCTCCCCTTGGGCCAAGCGTCATGCGGGTGATACCCACTGATGAATCAGATGAGTCTGCTTCCGAAGGGGCAGACTCGTACTGCGAAGAGCCCGAGTGTATCCCGGCTGGTTTGCTTGTCGCCGGCGGCGTGGACGGCGCCACTCCAGTCGTAGCTGTCATCTTCTTCGACGGCGGCGAGCAACCCACTAGCGGTACCAAGTGGTCGTGCAGGGCGCTGGACGCCTCCTTCAACTTGTCCATCTTCAGATCAAACAACTCGTTCGGATCAAACACGCCGGTGTTAATGCCGGCTTGTTTGAGTTGATCGAATAGTCCTCTAATAAGGGACACGTGGCCGTCTGAGAGAGTTGGGGGAGAGACGGGACCTTTCAATCCGCCTATGATCTTCGGCCGTGTTATTTTCAGCACCTTATCCGTCCGCAAGAATTGCCCCAACTCGTGAAGATGGAAAGCACGCTCCAAGTCGATATCCGTCGATAGGCCGTCCTGCTTCTCTTCTTCCTCTTCGAAGCGCGGTTTGTCTTTGTAGGCCGGATAATCCAATTCCTGCCAATCCGGTTTCTTTTTGGGGTAGGGGACCCGATCGCGACTTGGTCCCGATCCGGCCGGCTTCCCACTCCGGTCGTATCCGACTTCCGCTTTTTCTTCCTTTATTTTTTCTTTTATATCCAAAATATGCATTTGTTCGTTAGGATCATGGTCGGAACCATGATCCTTCCTCGGACTATGGCGACTTGCACCATAGTCCGATCCGGCTCCATCCGTGTAGCGGCCGGCACTGCAGTAAGTAGTACCGTAATCCGCCCCCGGCGGAGCCTCTAGGGGAGTAACTTCTTCTTTAATGTCAACCTCGAACTCCCCCAATCCGAGGCGACCATCGCATCCTTCCATCTTCAGCAGCATTGGGGGCGATATGCCTTCCCCCAATGCACCCGACACAACATCGTCAACAAATTTGACAGGTTTAGGTCTTTCGCCCGCTAGGGACTCGCGGTGATATCCAGGGTCACCAAGAGATCCGGGCACGCGCACCATTGTGGTGTAGTCGCTCTCAGAAAATCTTCCTGAGACGCGAACACCCACGGGGGTCCCAGACGACTGACTACCGGAGGGGGTACTCCGTCCATCCGAGTCATGATCCGATCCGGCTTCCGGCCGGCTGGATCGGTCGCTTCCATCCGCTTGATCGCGACTGCTCGAATGTTGCATGTTGAAAGCTCACCTTGTGTACCCGTCAGTACTGGGTGGTTAGCTCTCCTGGTGGACCCTAGGGCGAAAAGTGTAAATCCGTCCAATAGGGAGATGAGGTGTTAGGACTAGGGGTAGCTCCTGGGCGGAAATCGTCACCGGGGAGCTCGTCTGGCAATACACTTGAACTTTGTATAGTGCCGGCTGGGCCGAGAATAGTCGATCGGCCAGCTAAACCAATAAGACACTTGAAGTTTGTATAGTGCCGGCTGGACCGAGAATAATCAATCGGCCAGCTAAACCAATAACAATGAAGGGCGAATCCAAATGTGTATATGAGGCAGATACAACTCCACACTCTTCCACAGAAGGCCAAAATGTCACCACTTCCCAATACTTAATACCGTGTTCAAAACACGGGCGACTTGAGGTGAGTATACGAAGTCGCCGCGACTCCCGGTCAGGGGACTTCCGGTGGGTTAACTTAACCTTCCCCGGGCAAACCAATAACAGCAAGAGGGGACCTTGTTAGCCCTCTGCCGTGAACCATTAAAAGCGACTTGCGTCTAAGAAAGCGAAACATATACTGATTTATCCTATGTCCAATACTCCCTTTGTGTAACCTACCTCAAATAACACGTCTGACCAGTCATGTACCTTACCCAACGCAACCCGGCTAACTCCGACTTTGTGTACCAGCCCGGCCGGTACACCGAACCCATATGGTACCAGTCCGAATGGTACATTGTACCCGGCCGGCTCGGCCGGATAGCCACCCATCCGCGCCTCCCGGCCGCTGACGCTAGCAATCCCTTGGCAGCCTCTCCTACGATCCAAGTGCCTACTCCTTCCGCTAGAACAATCCTCTTCTTTCAGGCTCCCTTCATTCCATCCTTACGAGCAGTCCGCCATCTTGGCAGTCGAACCTCAATAGTCCTTCCGTCTGCTCAGCCCGCTCATCCGACTATCCTCGCCCCTTGTCAGGTCCGCCGACTTGGTTCCCAGCCTGGCGCCGCTTGGCCGCCTCCAGGTGTGCCTGGCAGTCCCAAATTGCGTCTTATTACTGGCCGGTCTGGGCATCCGGCTTAGGGTGACATTTCAGCCAATCCGATGCGGGCATCCATCATCATTAGTCCGTTAACTTCTGGAGCACTTCACCACATTGTGGTTGACTAGGGGAGAGTTTTGGGTGCCCTCGTTCGTCAAGGTAGAAGGTCACCTCAACAGTGTTAGCGTGACAAACATTTCAGAGTAACCCCTCACCTTGCATGAAGACGTCATCGTTGAAATGTAGTTGGCCGAAGACAAGGTGCTCCGCCGGCCAGGTTTTGTCACTATTGGCTCAAGACGTTATATCGAGTGGCAAAACAAGCAACTACGGATCTAGTCTGTGAAAATGAGTCTGTGGACACCTATGGTGGTCAGACCGGAGTACCAGACGCCTTCTCGAATACTGACGCGGAGCCGGCGTCACCGAGTCAGGTTGGACGTGCTGGCCGAACACCTGTACCAGTAGCTGAACTATTCCTGCCCACGCCGTCCAAGAAAAGTGAACCGATTGACCACAGAAGTGAGTCAGGTTGAGGCCACGTATCCAGCCGTCTCTGATGCTGGTCCACCATGTGGGGTGGACGACTCGGAATTAACGAAATCTGACCAAAACGGGAGAAATCCGGACCCGGATTCGGAATTAGCGGAAACCCACCTGGACGGGAGACCAGGTTAGCCCGGGTTTAGCTGGATGGAACCCCTTTCGGGTGATATTGTGGAGCGTCGGAGGTGGATAGTGTAGCTGACTCAGCCTGCTTGAGCCACTTATCTGGCGAATGGTATTTCCCGTAGCCCCGTGATTCTCCGTGTAACAAATTCAACTCCATAACCACTTCAGATCGAGAATATTCATTCGTCCGTATACTCATCACCAGGTAAGGGTCAGCTCTGCTGCCTGGAGATCGGGTGACGTAATCGTCAAACTTACATGTATTGTCGGCTACGCTTTGCTTTGCTTCTCGATTATCCTCCTTACCGACATATGCATAGATACTAACACTAGACCGCTCGGCTCGAACCAGATTCAAACCTGGAGAGCGATCTAGTTTAACATTTTTTCCACCCTTGGTGGCAACATTCCAGCATGTTTAGTCAGGATATACCACTTTTTTAGAGCTCCTCGATGGGGCAGATTCCATCCTCGTGCACTTCTCCGCAAGTCTTGTGTGGTGGAGTGCTCCAGAGATAAGTGGTCCACATATGGCTGCTGATAGGTGGTTTTCGAAAAACACATCAAGGTAGAACCATTGATGGGTGGGACAGCCTGGTTCAACTTAGGATGGTGTAAATAATAACGGGCTATCGTGAAAATGTGAAGAAAAAAAACGTTGTGTTGCCATTGTCGCACCTTGTCCAAGTACCACGATTAGACGTGAATATCCGGATGCCGGACCGGGTTAGTTTTAAGGACGGACCTGTTAATATACGTGTGATGGAGCAGGTTTATGGATAGTTCGGTATAGCGGATGTGACAGAACATGATATTAAGGACGATTATCGTTCATCCAAGTGGTTTCAAGTGACGTGATATTGAGATCTCGGTTAACCGACAGAATGATTTGGACCAGCCTTAGGACATGAAGACCAAGCGTATGAAGGAAACCTATGTATATTATGGTGAGCTTCATGGGGAATATCGGCTGAAGCAAGTTGCGGGGATCAACAAACCGGCTCCGAATCAGCACTAAAGGATCGGATCGAGTCCGACTTTAAGAGGAATACCGATTAAGTCGAACCTTGCGGGTTTAACGCATAATGGAGGTCGCAGACGGGGTTTAGCGAGCCAATGTCGATGGCTAGTCGATTCTGAGGTGGTTCGAGGTGGTTCGAGGTGATTCGAGGTGATCTGGGGCTGGTTCGACCTGATTCCCGAGCATCTTGAGCGCCTTCCGCGGCTCCTTTTTATCCACATAATGCGTTCCAAAATGTGGCTGAAAGAGGTATGTTGCGAAAAAATAGCATCGGGCACTTTGCCTTGTAGTGGCCATAGTCGCCGCAGTACCAACAGTCCGAAAAATACGACAGCGCATTGCAAGCCTCTCCAGGTGTCGAATGCTGGCGAAAAATCTGTTCACAATCTCGAGTGGTATGATTTTGCCGCAGCAAATGTAGCACGTTGCCGTGTGGTTCCACGCAGTTTCGTCGAACACGCAAATATCCTCGAGACGGTGGTCTAACCTCAATAGATCGCTTGCACGCTTGAACTCTGATCGTATAAGATCCTGACCCACATCGTGAGCCAACTCAAAAGGATCTTCAATGCTTAGTCTCCAAGACACCGGGCGACTCAACTTCGTCGTCTTCGATAACGACATTCCCATGCAAATTCTCACAACCTTGTCCTCCAAATTAAAACGGTGCGCATAGTAATCGAAAAAACCTGCAAGAAGCGCTCCAACCGACTTCGGATCTGTTCTTCCAAACGTAGAAGGCAATTCAGCATTGGGAACGACTGCAAGCGCCGCATCAGCTCGGAAACCTTCATATGCGACTTCAGGTCATGAAAATTAGAAAGTACCGCAGGTAGCTGCATTTTTGCGTAATGAGACTGCAAGTAGAAAATCAGCAACAAAGTATAGCCTGGTGGATTAAAGGCACAATTCATTGAGTAAAACATATAGGCAAATAAATTCTCACCCATTGTCAACCGCCTCACCTTAGGAACTTAGTGTGCCATTTACCGAGTCGCTGATACCTCGCCGCTTGGCACAATACTTGACAGCAAAAACCAAGGGCCGCACTCGAGGATCTACTTGACCGTGTTCAGCAGAGCATTCACGCCCCCCACACACAAGTCACTTGCTATCTACATAGCAGAACACAATCTAAATTACTATGACCCTAACGCATCGAGTCGATTGTTGCGCCAACAATACCTGTCGCTTTGCATCCCATAGCTTAAGCATGGGCACGCGTGCATTGCGAACGAAATCATATACTTGAAAAGATCCTGAAAGTTGCTCACACGCTGGGGTGAGCAACGTTACGCGTTCCTGAGGAGAAAATTGACCTTGAGCGTCCACATCTACGTCCTTAAAGTAGATACCGAGGTCGACATCACATCCGCCAAAGCCCAGACCGCTATTATCATTTCAAGCAGCACAATTATTTTCTAAAAATGTGCACGCTATTTTTGCACGAAACGATTAGTGTGGCCTATACTAATTTCGCAGCGACATTACAGAATTACCGAAGCCCACACTAATTTCGATTTCTCATGCAAAATTTTGAGTGCGAAATTAGTATGGCCCACACTAATGACACTCTTTGCTGTAGTGGTTTAAACAGGCGAAAGCTAATAGAATAATTAATAACGAATAGGCAACTATATTTTTACTTTGGGGCTGAAGTCTCAGTTATCGACTCACCCTTTGCTCGTAAGGTTGGATGTCGCGCCAGACTAATTAGGAAGTTTTGAGAGCTCACTAATTTTTCTTCACCTAAATTAGTCTGTGCCAGACTAATTCCGAACACAGACTATTTTCGCACACAGACTAATTACGGTGCGAGGGGTAACTGTTCTCAGTGCGGGGTACAAGACTGTGTAGAGTACCCTATTTCATACACTTTTGGACCCCGACTCTACCCGACTTTGGATTTACATCCACGGTGGTACACGAACGCAAAATCTCCCGGTGCCGGGGGCAGGGCCTTAACCACTGCACCAACCGCTAGGAACTGAAGGTGTTACCGGTAAAAAGCGTAAAATATGATGCCCCCTAAGTACGAAACCAATCCGACATTAAATTTGCTAGGATACTAATCCAGCTTTGACGGACGTATATGGAAAATGAACTACCACAGTACACCTTTTCCAGTCCTAGTTCGGCAAAGAACAAATTAAGAACGGCAAGAACAAAAGCAAATTCGGCAAGAACAAAAGCAAATTCGGCAAACCGCCCATTTTTTATATTTGACGCTAGAATTGTTAGAAGAGGTTTTATAAAAATTTACACACGCCAACTTTATCCTGCTTCGCGCCATTTTTGACTGTAGCGGTTTGTGGTCCGCTCAAGGAGTAACTCGTGTGCCATTCATTTTCCCGCCATACCACTAGTAACTTTCAGGTACTGATGCAATGGTTAATTCTCATTTCTTTTTTTGCAGTCGCTACTGACGTAGCCTGTCGTGCGTTTTATCGTCACACGTGCGCTCCCACGCCAAGGTTTTCTCTTCAAGACATGTCTGTGGGTACTTAAATGTGCAATTCTTTATGTGCCTTGGTTAACGTATTTTTCATATTTCACTTTAGCTGCTAATTTTTCTTTAGTCTTTTGCCTGCGTTTACCTTCGTCTTCTGACTCGGGGGCCTGAACTCCATGGTGGATTCTCTACTAGCGCTACGGGGGCCTGAACTACTTTGTGCGTCCATGGTGGATTCTCTACTAGCGCGGTGAGCAAAGTATCGTGCTTGTCCAATAGACGCGACACCACACTGAGAGGGAGAACATGTAAATTCTCAGCCACATAACGGAGGATGGTGACAGTCTGCACTGCAACTCGATATTCAATCTCCGTGCGTTGGCGCCTAAGCTCCTCCCGAGGACTTTGAGCTTGCATCATCTGCAAGATCTCCGATCCCGACTTGTGAAAGCTTGTCGCTTCAACGATACGATCGCGTTGGAGACCAACGATCCATGAAAGCTTTCTCATGCAATAGTCAACAAGCTCAAGCAACAGATCATCTCCAGATTTTCAACCATGTGCTCGTGGTAGAAGGCGACCTCAGGAAAGTTGGTCACAGTCGATCCGTGATACATGACAAAGTATAGCCGCATAGACACCGCATCAGTGTCTTGACATTTTAACAGGGGCAGTACGTTGGTTTTACAGACTTCTAACGAAAAAAGGTTGCTGATAAGCGTTGAAATTTTGTTGAAAGTCACCAAACTTCAACCACAAAATTATCTTGTTTGCGTTGAGCTGACTGATGCGCTTGCAGGTTTAGTTTCTCCATCGCATGGTGATGCTCAAGCCATTGAGTGGAACGCCCAATGTTTGGCGTGGTGATACGCTGCACTACACTCGAATTGAACTGTAATTGGTCGGGCCGTACCACGCAATACAGTAGTGCCAGTTTTTCACAATCGTTTGGTGTATTGAGTCTGATACAAATTAACAATTCTATGATGAGCAATTTTATAATATGTTGCAGTTACTTATTTTTAGAAGAAATGACGAAATTGAATTTGTTCTTGCCGAATTTGCTTTTGTTCTTGCCGTTCTTTATTTGTTCTTGCCGAAATAAGACTGGAAATGGTGTAGTATTCAACATTACTCCGGTTATCGACATTTATTTCTTAATGTCGTAAACGATACTTTACTTGTGAGACTAAGTGATTACTTCAAACCGCGTGTCTTCGCTCGTGATACTAGAGGATTCACTGACACGCACACCACCCTGTTCAGAGCCATTATTTTCCATATACACACGACCGGTACTAACAAATCCAATCACGTTCAGCAAATCCGCTTGCTCGGCGATGGACTTGTCCAGCTCCTTGAAAGCGGACAAGTCCGACATTCGAGGTGCGCTGCTCGTGTCGCTCATCATGCTCGAGTTGCGTTTAGTCACCTCCAGAGCCTCATAAGCTCGTTGCGATATTTCTCGTAACCGAGTCACCATGTCACTATCGCAAGATTCTTGACATCCTTGTCGATGAGATGACGCATACTTTAAGCTCTCAGAACTCTCCCGCACTGACTTCTGTAGATCGTACACATCCATCTCCAATGAGACGCCATAGTCGTCGTTGTCGACACCGTCGTACAACTCCATTGGATCGGCTTTCATTCGGGAATTCCGCTTTCCACGCTCCATTTGGATTGCTAACGGACTCACTGGCACTGCGCTAGAGCTGGACATAGCCCCGACGTATAGTGGTATGCGATCGAATCGCTTGCTTTTATAGGTGGAAAATTCTTGTTTAAGGTCGGGAGCTAGCTTACATAGACTGCTGTGCTGGTTTGACGATTCGTCTGCGTTTAAGATGCGATCATCTTGTTCGTCTACCGACGACGGGTACATCGTGCTATCGAACAAAAGAAGCGATGGATTTTCTTGGGCAAACTCTCCCTCAGACTGATTGCTTAGGTCGCGACCAGTGTCATTTACGCATTTCTTGCAGAATACCACAAATTGTTGGCGACTAGAAGTCAATAACGCTGTGTTGAAGCTCTTGCTATAAAATGCTTTCGCTCGGCTTGGGTCTTCGCAATCCTTGCAAATGTTCTCACCGCAGATACTACACTGCACACGAGTCCGTACAAGAGAGAACTTTTTATTGCAAATAAAGCATTGCTTGCGATTTCTGCAAACATCAAACGCAAATGCACAAATGATCAGCGAAGTATGTGGTACGCGATAGCTAAGCACTACGTACCTGCCTGTCGGACACTGAAACCTATGACCTTTCAGTTGCTGCGCCATAAGTTTGGCTTCCTGGACCTTGCTCAGATTGGAAACAGTCGATTTAAAAATCCCGTGTACAAAATTGACAAGTTTGCTGAATGAGTTGCCAGTTAGATCGATTGATCCCTGCCACAGCATGTTGGTGGAGGTAGAATCTGCATTTTCCTTAAATAGCAGTACGGCCGACATTTTAATACGGATGAGCCCTAACGCAGTTTCCAATGACGCACACTCCTTTAAGTCAACGGATTGAATGACTAAGTATCCAACCTTGGAATTGTTTTCGTCTACCGTTAAGCCCATACTACGAAGGTAGCACAGATCTCGATTTTTGGAGAATAGACCTGTTGACCGGTTTGCCATCCAGTTAAGTCCGAGGTAATGATGTGGCTGCTGCTCCGTTTTCGTCTCCAGTGCGATTAGCACAACACCGTCGAGTGCGTCAAGGAGGAATGTTGAGCTGCTGCGAAAATCCGCAGTATTATCCGAATAGAGGGCATCAAGACAATGCTTGACCGACATCTGCACTTTGCTCATGCAGCGAAACTGGAGTTTTCGGTGGCCATAGCGATTGCGAATGTCACGTCGTCTAATGTACGTGCGAATACCAGTCTCTCGGAAGTGGCGCTGTGTTTTGGAAAGTTTCCATCCATTGATGCCGTCCTCGTAACTCATGGTCCATTTGGCACTCCGTGCGGCCTCGGATGACAGTTGATCAGCCTGTTCCCTAAAAAAAGCATGCTGATCGGCAGAGCAAGTGATGGATGGAAAGAAGTCGGCAGCTAACGGGAAGCGCAAATTGGAGTTCGATGATACTCGCTCCAGCATCGACAACCGTGTATAATAGCTACGCCGATTGTCCATTACCGAAATCAAATCGTACTGGTCCTGGAGCAACATACAATGCAGGCTTTACCAACTGTCGTTGGGTCGCGCATATGCTGTCTGAACTCTGCACATATGACCTGCCTTTGAGGAACGGGACTTGATGTCGCGATTTGTGTACCACAAACCTTAATGGATCACATCAGAGAGGTTCTAACATTTTCGTCCAATGCTGTTTAGGTTCTGGGAAAAGTTTGGCCAGTCATGACGGCTCAATTTTCTCGGGTGATGAACCATCTGTAATTTTTGCTGTATTTCATTATGCATAGACAATACGTGCAGCAAAAGTGGGTGGTGCGGTGCAAAATGCGACAAAACCTACCCAAATTCAAGTTTGTAAAAGCAGACCGAATACAAGTCCATGGACAATAAAGCTCATCTATTCTTAAGGTCGCGTTTGGTTCCCCCCCCCCAAAGTATAAAGATATATCAGATCGGCGATCACCATAAGGCGATAGTCTTGGATTCCGCCAAAACTTGGGAACCAGGCAGCTTGAGGAGATGATGACGGTAGAAAAAGTCGGTATCCGCTTATTTGAAGGGTGTTCCACATCACGCATTTCCCCCTGATTTTGGGATACAGAAAACTACACCTTTTCTGGGGCAAAACTGGACTTTCTTGGCAGCAACCCAGGATTATGGTCGCAAACAAAAAATGATTTTCTCGCTTACAAAATAGGATTACCGGTAAATTCGTAACGTTACTTATTTAAAAGGGAGACATTATCCCGACCGGAGTTTTATTATCCCCACCGGAGTTATTTAATTTCTGATTTCTGTAATTGCGATCACAAAAATCTTATCAGTAGCATTCGAATGCTGAATGATGAACTAGCGACTGCACGCAAATCTTTACGACGTGAACAGCTATTACGACTGCAACGATAGTGCGCGCTTAACCTTCTTGTTGCTGTAACGTCGTCTTTCTTTCCTGCGTTCAGAGGCTAAATTGTTGTTGGCTCTCCTCTATTAATGATAGAGTCGCCTCTGCTCCTCCAGACATAGACGTGTTACTGTTGCCAGATAAGAAGCCGCGTGTGAATGAGCTTATTAGACTTTACCATCGTGAAGCCTTTAAAGAAGAATGTACCTACCATCTTCTCATCAGTAGGTAACGACGAATTCTGAAAGGGTAGGAAACAAAGCCGTTAAACAAAGACAGAAATTTGACGAGCATGTATCATATGTGTAGCAGTTTCACTAGTACTTAGGGTAGAGTCAATCAATGCAGGGGGTCTAAAAAGCAGCCTTATGTTTTGCATCACCGCATAGAAGATGATAGAATGATTCACGGTGCAGGGACAAATATTAAATTGTGGTCCACACTATTTGTAATCTTTCAAGGGAGATATTATACCGAGGATAATAAAAACTCCGGTGGGGATAATAACAACTCCGGTGGGGATAATGTCTACCATTAAAAACAAGTAGCTGTACCCGTTGTTCAAACAGGGGCGGCAGAGGTCGATTGTATTTTGGTTCTTAATTGGTGGATAATTTGCGGCAAATTTGCACTTGAAGTTGCTGTAATTCATCACCGTTTTTAGGTACATGCACCGGTACCAAATAAAAGATAGTCCACTTAGTCTTATCTATTGGCTATTGTACTCTCGTAACTAGTTCAGGATCTGAAGAAGCAGGAGAATCTTCGTGAATGGCTCAGAATGGCGCTTCATCGGAATCGATGGTGTTGGAGACATGTTGAAAAAAACACTGCACACATAATAAAAATCTGACACCGTCATCTCGGAGATGAGTCCTCCTGCGTTCAAACTCAGCCGTTTCACAAATTTGAGTTTTACATTGTTTCCATGTATAGTCGGTATGATATCTTGGATTTCGACGTTTTCCTTCAAAGATAGTTTGGTTACGTAACTGCCATAGCCAAACTTGCGCAATACCGCAAATGCCCTACCATAATCGATCCATTTGGTCATGATAGTCAAATACTTGTACTCCGTAGTTCTGCTGCATTTGAAGTTGTAATGCTTGTGAGATCTCAGGCGCTTGCCGTGTTGCGATTGAATTCGTATAATATAGGAGATCGTCCTGAAATATTGTTCTGCCTAGCCAATGTTGAAATAAGCGTCGCCAAAACCGCTGAGCACTGATACAATCCCATAGTATATGTGCAACATCTGACCTGGTACTGTTACAATCCTGATCCAGCACACATTGATTATTTCCAGATTCCTTACAATATTATGTATTTAATTGCATCGTGGTCATACCCATAATTGATAATCGGTTAAGATACGACCGTGTGGCCAAATCTTTTTCGGTGTTTGATTCTGTACTGAAACCACCAGGAGTCACGTGATCTTCATGTTACCCATTTCTGAAGCATCACTGGCAAATCTATTGCCATAGGTTGAATATAGACTTTTTTGTAAAGTCGTCTGAGGTTCGATGGTATTCTCCAAATTGAACGTATATTTTCCTCCAAAGCCCAGTGATATCTATGTAACTGCCGATGAGGGTGACAAAGCAGCACCTTATTATTATGTTCACCATCGCGAAATATCACCGTGAGTCGTCGGTAAAACTTTCCAATAGATACCCGAGTCTTGTTGCTTTAGACAGATTGATGGTCCCATGGTACCGTCTCTCTCTTCTAATAAACCTTGACGATTTAGTGTCCAGGTAAACTTCTCTAAAATCGATGACCCTTGAAATAGTTGGATGGCTGGATTCAAACCAATATAGTCGCCATTTTCAACCCTTGGTGAAGCTAGGATAATAACACTCAACCATCGCCGTAGCTTTGCATAAGTGTGTGAAGTGGATTGTGAAGACATCACAGACCAAACATACTCATCACGAGATATACGCTGAATACGTAAAGGAAAAATGACTACTTGTGGGATTCTGTCATATTTCCTCGATCCGAGACTGGTCGTTCGTTCTTCTCTGATCCATGGATTTCCTGCCCAGTTAAATGTGCCCCAGAATGCTTCCACACTTGATGACATTAATCCGTGATGAGGGATTCTATCTATGTCGATGGTAAGAGTTAGAAGTTGACCTGGGTTCATTCCACGGGAAGCGTTATTCAATGTTCTTGTAGCTTGTTTGATCATAGGCGGTAAGTGTTGTTGTACATAGCTATTCAAATCTCGACTTTGAATAGAATCCGGTCCGAGTCACTTCCCCATCTCCTCATTAAGTTGACATGGTTTCCGTTGAACTGCCTAGATTTGAAATGATTCTGACTTTTTCCGCACTTGAGGTGAAATCGTCGGAGTTGTATCATCAAATGAAAATCCTCTCCGTGACATCCAAGCCTACTTGTAGTTATGTTCGGCTGATATGAGCCATTTAACGGCTTCTTTAAGACGTTGTACCCTAATTGCAATTGGCAGCGCCGACTCCTCCGGCTTGATTAGGAGTGTAAATGAGATTTGGAGAAATCTTTTGTCGTACAGTATCATCCTCCTTAGTAGTTTGTCTCCAAATAAAACTTTTTTGTAGTTGGATCAGCCTTTTCAGTACATCCACTGGGGGTTGAAAAAGCTTTGGCTGTAAACAAGATCGACGGTACAATTATGTTAAATAATGCCACTCTGTCCACCATCGAACGCCGGCATTGTGTAGCCGTAACTAATCTTCTCTGCACTTTTCGGAGACGTAGAGCCCAATTTTTTATATCCATGTCACCATGACCTAATTCATGCCCCAAATATCGTACAAATGCATCAGGTTTAACCACTGGTATTCCAGGCCATTCCGGAATCATTACTGTCGGGTCGAGAAACAAAACGTTGAACTTAAGTTTCTGCACTTTCAGTCCTGCCAAACAACCAAATCTATTGACTAACCGTAACACAGATTCGCCTTCGCCAGAAAAAATAAGTAGTCGACTGAAGAAGGCTCCGACGAGACTCGAGCCCGCAATCTCCAGTATAATACTTCGAAGTACTCCTTAGAACTTACCTAAATTTAAAAAAAATGGTGCCGCCAGACTTTGGTTATGGCTACGTGAATGGCAACACAGGTTAGGTGATGGATAAAGGACTTTTGTCATAAGTGGGGGATATTCTGAGTAATATTCCAACTAAGGAACCAATTTTCCAAAAGTGGGGGCTCAAGTAAATTAGAGAAAATGTTTCCACCAGACTAATCGTTGATACAAAAGTGCGGGCAAACCTTTGACAAAGATAAATGTAGAAAACCAGAAAAAAACAATTGATATATGCACCCCTAAAAAATTGATCACGTCAGGTTCACGAATCCTAGGCGTTTAATGAAATTCATTTCAAGCTCGTATGCCGCCTGCGTCATGGTGCGCTTCGCGCTTAAATGGCCAATCTACTTGCAGTAGCGACATGGCTGTGTACATGGTGGTCATCTTCCTTGTAGACGAAGCAGCGGCTATGGGGTTTCCTTTGAACTGTCATCGGCGGTTTCTCACCTGATTGAATTGTGGTGTAGTCGCTCTCAGAAATTCTTCCTGAGACGCGAACACCCACGGGGGGCCCAGATGACTGACTGTCGGAGGGGGTACTCCGTCCATCCGACTCATGATCCGATCCGGCATCCGGCCGGCTGGATCGGTCACTTCCATCACCTTGGTCGTGACGACTTGGATGATCCATGTCTGTAAAGCTCACCTTGTGTACCCGTCAGCACTGACGGTTACGCTCTCTTGGTGGACTCTAGGGCGAAAAGTTAAAAGTCCGTAAAATAGGTGGACGAGGGTTAGGTGCTCCTGGGTGGAAATCTTCACCGGGGAGCGGACTGGTGTTATACTTGAAATTTGTATACCGCAAAGGCTGGACCGAGAATAATCGATCGGCCAGGGTAAATCCAAACGTGTACGTAAAGGGGAATCCAAATAATACTCCGCAATCTTCCACAGTAGGCCAAAACGTTACCACACTTTCGAATACTTGATATAACCGTGTTCAAAACACGGGCGACTTGAGGTGAGTATACGCAAGGCCACGACTCCCGGTCAGGGGACTTCGGGTGCGTTACTTTAACCTTCCCCGGGCAAACCAATAGCAGCAAGAGGGGACCTTGTCAGCCCTCCGCTGTGAACCAATGAAAGCGACTTGTGTGTCTAAGAAAGCAAAACGTATACTGATTTTTATCCCTATGTCCAATACTCTCTTTTGTGTAACCTACCGCAAATAGCCCGGCTGGACAGTTATGTGCCTTACCTGAAGTAGCCCGGTTAACTCCGATCGGATGCTCTTTTGTGTACCGGCCCGGCCGTTACAGTACCAACCCGGCCGGTACACTAACCCCAGATGGTACCAACCCGGCCGGTACACCAACCCCAACTGGTACCAGCCCGGCCGTCGCCGAGCGTATCTACCAGCGGCAGGACGGCGCCAGGCCTGGAATCGGGCTAGATGGGTGTGGCCGAAGACGTGGGTAGTTGGGCTAGCGGACCAGGCGAACGGGATGACCTCGGATGGTGGACAACCGAAGCTGGTACTAGCCCGGCCGGTACACCAAACCCAGCCGGATCGGCTGGATGGCCATCCATCTAAGCTCACTTGACCGCTGGCGTTAGCACTTCCTTGGCAGCTCCACGTCCGACCCTGGTGCTTCCTTCGTCCTCAGAGAAACTCAACCTCCTTCAGGACATTTCGCCCATACCTTCCGACCAATCCGCCCTTCGGTTATCCACCATCCGAGGTCATCCCGTTCGCCTGGTCCGCAAGCCCAACTACCCACGTCTTCGGCCACACCCATCTGGCCCGATTCCAGGCCTGGCGCCGTCCTGCCGCTGGTAGATACGCTCGGCGACGGCCATTCGGCATCTTTGTCCTTGGTCCACATTTCCCGCCAATCAGAAGGCGCCCTCTGGAAAGTACTTCACACATTCCCATCAATTAATTCACAAGTCACTTTACCACAGAATTGCTTTGGAGCGTGCCATCCACGCTTGTAGCTTGTATTCAAGTCGGGATTCTTTCCTAATTGTAAATTAAGCGACGACGCTCTTTTTCGACGGCATCGATAGGCTGCTTTCGTTTCGGGTCATTTCCAAAATGCTCGACAATATGCGTTAACTTTAGCCTAAAAAAGAGCAAGTCCGACAAACGCGCTGTTACAAATCCCTCTGGCGGCGTAATACCGGCGTTTGTCATGGCAGCATTCCTCCAGCATCATTTGTATTGCTTAATCAATAAATCATACATATCATTGGCAATACACTTTAACCACAACAACGTTTTACTATTAGCTTCAAACTAGCCTTTTTTGAGCTTCAGTGGGACTTATAGAAATCAAAACTAGGACATGCATTTAATATGGAGTTTATTAATTTTAGTTTTAATATCAGTCTATTAGTCAATTACCAGTAGTAAGTGATAAAAAAGCTACCTTTGTATGTCCTAATCCTTGAGACTATTCGCTGCTCTGGATCTTCAACAAGTCTAGACGGGTTGGTTTCCAAGTACCCTAAGAAGTATCTTCTCGCTAACAAAAGCAGTGCTGGGTAGGTGGTAGAAAGGCACTGGATACATGACTGCAGACGCACCACTTCCTCACTTGTTGCTGGTTGTCGTTGATCAATTGCAGTGCCAAGTACTCCGTGAGCTCTTCCTTTTGTCCCAAGGAATGAATAGATTCCTGGAGTCCGTAACTTTTCGGTTGCTGTAAACGTCGCCATATACATGACGCTCGTTCCTTAGCTTTTACGTAAAACGTTTACTGGAGTTGCTGCATCATAAGTATCCTCGCTTGAATACGTGGATTCATCTGGGATGCGCGTTGTAACTCCAATGTTGATACCGTGTCGATATCGTCGTACAAAATGATGCAAGGCTGATTAGAAACCTCTGTCGCATCAATTACAACTACTAGACGTGGCTGTCCCCCTCTATCTATCGCTTCTGCCGTGCTTCGAAAGAGATGATTTCGTTGACCTGGCTTTCGGTAAACCGGTTCAAGACTATTCCATTGCTCTGGCTCTATGTCAGAGCCCTGTAATTCCCGGACGATGTCCACCAGCATAGCTGCAAACGGTGTACACTACCTTGGCTGTGACGACTGGGATGATCCATGTTATGTAAAGCTCACCTTGTGTACCCGCCAGCACTGGCGGTTACGCTCTCTTGGTGGACTCTAGGGCGAAAAGTTGAAAGTCCGTAAAATAGGTGTACGAGGGTTAGGACTAGGGTTGCTCCTAATCGGAAATCTTCACCGGGGAGCGGACTGGTGTTATACTTGAAATTTGTATACCGCAAAGGATGGACCGAGAATAATCGATCAGCCAGCTTAACCAAAGATAATAAAGGGGTTGCTCCAATCTTATGTGTAATTTGGGAATCCAAATAATACTCCGCAATCATCCACAGTAAGCCAAAGCTTCACCACGCTTTCCAATAGAACTAACCGCGTTCCGAACACGGGCGACCTGAGTTGAGTATAAGTTTCACGACGACTCCCGGTCAGGGGACTTCCGGTGGGCTTCTTTCAACATTCCCCGGGCAAACCAATAACAGCTAAAGGGGACCTTTTAGCCCTCTTCTGTGAATCAATGATGACCTGCGTCTTAGAAATCGAAACGTATGCTGATTTTTCTCCCTAGATCCAATATAGCCTTTTGTTTACCCTACCCAAAAAACCTGGCTGGATGGTTATGTGCCTTACCTGAAATAACGCGACCAGCTAAACCTGGATGGTATTGGGTACTGTACACCAAATAGCCTGACCAGCCTGGATAGCCACCCACCTCGACCTGGACGAGACCTGGCCGCTGACTCCGACTCCCTCTTCGCTGCCACCCATCTTCCTTCCCTGCTCCATCCGGGTACGACAGGGACATAACCTCCCCTGAAGCCTATCCTATGTCCATTTCTCGACCAATCCGCCCCTCGGCCACCAATGGCCTCTATCAGTGGCCATCCAGCCCCACTTGGTCCGGCCGGCCCATTTCTGACTGACCTGGCTCTGAGCCTCCGGATCGTCTTTGTCTAGCCTGGTTTCATGCCTTGTAATGATCTGGCGCTTGCGAGTTCTCCCGAACACCGGCAGCTGTCATCCTGCGCCCGTCGGTGGACGAACCGGGCAGCTAGCTCGGGCCAACATTTCTACTAAACAGGTAAGTGGATTTACTTCTCATCGGTCCGTTAATTTTGGAACCACATCACCACAATGTGACCTTCTCGAGACGCGGGAGTTCTCGGGTGGAAACCTTCACTGGAGGACAAATCAGGTGTGATACTATGTGAAAGTATTGCAAAAGGCCGAGTCGGGATACTTCAACCCACCGAACCAACCAATAAACGGGAATAGCCAACAACCACGAAAAACCACGATATAACCACGATCTTCCACCGTAAAACCAAAACGTTATCTCCAAAAATTTTTTTAAATAAATTAAACGTGCTCCAAACACGTGAACGTGAGCAGTGAGGGTTTAAACCTTAAACAATCCCGTCGGGGGACTTCCGGTAAGCCTAAATGCGTCTATGTGCGTCTTAACCGGGAATTTTGTTAAGCTGCAGGGGCCTAGCTAACCTGTGCTCCCAATGAACGCGACACGTGGCGGAGCGACTCTTTGCTTAAGGGATAAATTCAATTCTGTTATTATATATGCAATATCTTATACCTAATGTACCGTACACCAACTTATGTGACGCATTCATACTTCAGTCTCGACTGTCTTGTCACAAAGTTGTCCCGGTACCACCATAGACCAATCCCAACGCTTCCTCAATCTGATCTGTGCCATTTAAGAACGATCTTCAGCCGATCCTGACCCGGATCTCAGCTTATCTTCAACCAACCCGATCTTCTAGTATCAGCTCAAAACCAGCTTAGGATCGGCTTTCTTGGGATGTTGTGCGTCCGATTCGGCGCTGATCTGGACTGGATTCCTTCGTTTTCAGCACCTAGAAGCTGATTCGGGACCGATCCAGACTGGTTCAGGATCGGCTCCACACCAGGTCGAACCAGTTCCGAATCACCTCGAAATTACCTCGAACCACCTCGGAATCGACAGAACATCAACATCCTTAACTTGACCAAACCTGTCCTCAAACCCCAACAGGCGTAAACCTCGCAAGGTCAGTTCGGAAACGGCATTCCTCTTGAAGTCGGACTTGATCCGATCCTTTAGTGCCAATTCAAAACCGTTTTGTTGATCTTCGCAACTTGCTTTGGCCGATATATCCCATGGGGCTCACCATTTTGCACATAGGGTTCCTTCATACGCTTGGTCTTCACGTCCTTAGGCTGGCCCAATTCATTTAGTGGGTCTCAATACCACGTCACTTGAGCCCCTTGGATCGGCGATAATTGGCTCTAATAATCATGTTCCATCTTATACACTATATCAAACTATCCATAAACCAGCTCCATTACACATATCCTTACCGGCCCGGCCTTAATCCCAACCCGGTCTGGCATATTCGCGTCTGGTCGTGATACTTGGCCGATCCATCGTTCTCTGGGACGAGGTGCGACAACGGCAACACCATGCTTTCTCCACATATTCACGATAGCCCGTTATCACTTACGCCATCCTAAGTTGAACCAGTCTGTCCCACCCATCAACGGTTCTGTCTTGATGGGTGTTTCGACAACCACCAATCAGCAGCCATATGTGGACCACTTATTTCTGGCACAGCCGCCCCTGATACTAACTGCAGCCGCGCAACGACTGCGGTTCGACTCACTCCATAACGATTCTTTCTATTTGGTGATCATGACCGATCTGGTTCCACCTCCTGGTTCTTCTCAGCCTTCTTCTTCTGGTCCCTCGGATGAGGCTTCGCCCCCAAAATCAAGCCCTGGATCATCCGATGTGGTCGCTTCGGCTTCCCCGACCACTGCGGTCGTAAAAAGCTCTCGTCCACCAGCGACGACCTTAACTTCCTTCCTTTCGCCTCTGGGTTTTGCTACCTGGTCCTTTCCGAGTCGTTCCTTTCGTTACTTGGAGCACCAGTCACCCTTTGTGGAAGGGACTGGTTAGCGCTGTGTTGTAGCTTTGGTTTGTTTTGTCGTATTTTACTTGTGGTTGTGTGTCGTGCCTACAGGACGTGAAAGGGAAGGAGATAAAGGTTTCTGTATGTATCGACGCGTTTGATTTGCTCTTCCTCAATGGTAAATCGTTTCTTAGCACACCTTTAGTGACACGCCGTCAAAAATTGCGCGACATTTTCTAAGTAAATTGTGAAAATTTCGAGTTTGCGACGTCGATCGATGTTGAGGATGCCGTGTAAATAATCCCGAGTCGATGAAAACGAGGTTGGCAAAGTATACAACGTTTTAGAAGAAGCTGTGCGTGAATACTGTGAAGGTTTGAAGGTGAAAACCCTTGAGCAAGAAGCGACGTATGAGTCGGCTAATCGATTACAAGTGGTCAAAGCTCATGAAAGATTTCCTTGACGGACTTGATGACTCTGTAGATTTCGTGCCGATTGGTGCGTTTTATGGACGTGGAAAGTGCACTGGAGTGTACGGAGCCTATTTGCTTGGTAGGATCCAGACACTGAAACGTAGCAACCGATCACCAAGCTTGTTACTGTTTTGTCGGATGAAGTGCTCAATAAATTCTACGACAAGACCAAAGAAGAAAGTTGGGACAAACTTCCTAATGAGTATGCGATTGGTAAAGGCGTGAAGCGGACGTTTGATTCGAAGCGATTTTTTTGTGGGTGAGAATTTCTTGGTGCTGATCTGTCGATTTAGCCAAAATATACGACAGCTATTGGTTATGTAGCGAATGAAAAAGGTAATTCTCTGAGCTTTCCTCGTTTTTTTTTCGTATCCGTGATAACAAGGAACCGATCCACGCGACCAAATCCTCTCATCACAATCGCTGAAGATACTTCAATTGACTGATGTTTGAATTGCATGGTGTTGGATTTAGGTTGCCGATTTTTACAGAGATCACGGTCTCACTACGGTCAACAATGGTGAAAAAGACGATGGTGATGACATGCTTATCTAGATGCATGTGAATTAAAACGGTTGAATATGCGGCGCTATTCGCGGTGAGGGGAACCAGTGATTAATGTAGGTAGAGACGGTAACGTTTGCGAATCAATACATGCAGCAAGAAGACTGATAATAGAGACTCACGATTATTGCGACCAAAATTTAGCAGCACCTTTTTTAGACAGCGCAATCACAATCATCGAGCACCGTACTTAACATTGACCTTGTACCCATTAAGAATGCGTCAATGTACTGCCTTGTAAGAGTTCATACGACTCTGTACGCACTGAAGCGCATTTTTCAAAAGAATCGCTAGAGTTATCGGTACAATGCCTCCAGGTACAGGCGTGATAGCATATGTGACATTCGCGGCTGCATCAAAGTCCACATCACCCACGAGAAAATACCCACTCGTTTTCGACTTTTCGAGATCCAACGACAACAATCGCCAACATTACAGGACCTCCATATCGCTATGCAAAAAGGGTACATTGCGGTTTTAATTGTTGAGTACAGAGCACGTCAGTTGTATGTTTTACATTGAGTACCAATTTCATATCGGTATACGCTTTGCACTTCCTTTTTCCATTATTACACGTCGCTTCCACGGAAGAGCGCAAGCGTACCTAATTTTTCACGCCGATGCAATCCTGAGTCCACAACTGCTGTATTTGTCGAACAACTTACATTACCAAATCATCAATGATGTCAATGAGATAGTGAAGTAAAAAAAACTTGCTAATTCCGCGATTTGCGACCTCTAAAATTAGCTTCCACCTGGTATTTTTAGTAGGCAGTACAGAGATCATGGGTACCGCCGAAAAATTAAAGATACTTGATTTGGATGAAAAAAATCTTTCCCATTTATCCACTATTTTACGGTTGCTAAATTTATATTAGGGGTGCTAAAAACATATACTTCCTCTGTCTTGAAATATAGGGCCGTGCCTATAGTTAAGCGTGTCCAGGAATATAAGGCCAAATTGGTTTTAAGTACGGTTTCATATATATATTAGACCCCCTATGTAAGGACTACGTCACTGGCATTAAACGTACTAAAATGAAGTTGTTTAGGTTACTTTTGGATTTCCATATGTCCTTCCCTATAGACCATATCGCATGCCAGTTGGGTCCACTCTAGAGAAACATCAGGTACCACCAGAGGCAGCCTGTACCTAACCGCGATGCGCGTCCTTTTCTATTTACTCTCTCACTTTCCAAATCAGTCGCCAACTTTCCAAGTTACGCGATAACCAAGGAAGTCAAGCCGTATCCCGTCTTTGTTCCACGTTTTAGGCTCAGATGATTTGGTTTTTTATATTGAGATTAATATTAATACATTGTGTACAGTGTAGCTGTTGCAGTCCCGATTTTGTCGCATAGACCCCACCTACCCAGCACAGGTAGGAAGTGGATCTGGGCTTGCAAGACAAACTTACTACAACAGCGAGTTTAAGACTAATGCTCTCCCCAGGAGGTGACCCTGGTAAAGAAAGGAAACCCCCGGATAAGGCGGCTAGGCGGGGGACGGAGAAATAATGCCCGCGGAAGGGCAAGTGGGTGTGGCTCAGCAGGTAATTGACGAGATAGTACCTGAGTCGCCTGAAGTAAACGAACTTCAGGAAGACACTGACGGTCACGCATCAAATAAGCAACATGTGAAAGAGGCAGTTATCGATCTTACGGAAGGAAAACCGAGTGCGGTTACTCCGGAGGAGGATGACATGGAAGGAATAGAGGAGCCTCTCGAGCAGGCAAGGAAGAAAGGGGAGGGCGAGGAGCAGTCAGTACCTGGTAAACCTAACTCGCCAGAGGAACTGGCGCTTGTACTTTTTCATACCCTAAACGAAGCAGAACTGTCCAGACCAAGATTACAAAAGTGGTTGGATCTGACTTATCAGCTGTTCCAAGTTTCCTACTACTCCACAAAACGCACGCAAAGAGGTGGCAAGCAAGCCAGTGGACAAAAAATTAAGATGTTGAACCCGGAACTGGAACGTTTGATTTATTTATTCGAGTTATTGGTAGTAAAGCATAAACTTAGCTGGAAAGTTTGGTTCCAAAAGGCGCTGGATGCATGGCAATTAGCGCTTAAACTCAACAAGCCACTCGTCACAATTCTGGCCCGTAAGATAGGTAGTTGTCAAGTGGAAGTAGAGGTAAAAGGACAGAGTGTATTGGAAGGATGGCTCCATAAAGTTACCGGAAAAAAAGCGGAAGCGGTCAAGGTTAAGCCTAGGTACACTGCCTATCTTTTCAACCCTGATGTTTATTCACCAGAGCGAATTGCTACTCTGACTAAAGTATGTGAAAAGGAGTGGAGTGGCAAGGACAAGCAAAAATTTCGAGACGGAAGTCCGGAAGAATGGCAAATCGTTAAGGGTCTGGCAGAGGGAACGATTTTATATCGCACGCTGCCTCAATTCTTGCGTCAAATCATGACATCAAACGATCGTCTACGGCTAATTTTAACGATTAGAGTGAGAGTAGAAGGATGTTTAATTATGGATTTACAGGGTGAAGCAGCGATAAAAAAGGCATTTCAGAGCACGAAGAGCCTGCAGGAAAGCATAGCGACCGCGGCGACAGCACGAGGAATAGCTAATGAGCGACTATGGGAAATGCTTGGTAAGGTCAAATCGATAAGCTACAATCAATCAGACCACTGCCTTCATCTGCACTTCCTAACACGTGAGATAGCAAAAAGATATGATGAGCTGAGTGTTCCATATCACAAACAAATCCACGCGTTGCGAAACTTACATGCGAAAGAGAAGGTCGATGAACCGGTATGGTCCAGACAGGTATCAGGTGTAAGTTCGGGCATGGGCTTTCGTCCGGATTATGCGATCATAATGCGGAATGTCACACGCAACATCGACATAATGCGGCTGCATGGTTTTCTACAATCGGTCATCACAGTAGATTCCGTTTTGAAGAACTGGACTCCGGGGGTCCATTATCTTCAACATCATTAGATTGGGAAATCGTAATTGCAGCTAGCGGATGCCCGAAGAAACTAAAAGATGTCTGGAGAGTGATGTGGTGTGGTCATATCTTGACTTTGGAACACCCAAATACGAGGGGGAAGATACACTGTCTACGCTGTGGGGAAGCTGGACATCAAATAAGGAGTTGTTCAATCGCACAGAAAATATACAGGAAGAGCATTGTCTTACGGTTTCGGTGGAAGAAGCGGAGCTCATCGACACGCCAGAACCAATTTTTGACAGCATGGAGACGTTAATCTAGGAAGTCAAGGAGCATTGTGACGAACAGGATGCGTTGTTAAGATAAAAGAACAGGAGAACCAGTCGGCCAGCATCGTAACGGAACAACAGCCGATACAAAGTGATGCTCAAACGCATCAGGACACAGCACCGGCCCCCACGTCAGCGAAGACCGAACAGGAGGGCCCTTCACCAGCAACGGACCACGAGTCAGCAAAAACAGGAACGGGAGAGAACGACTGGATGGTAGTCACGAAAAGGAGAAATGGGACAGCATCTCGAGCCAGGGTACAGGAAAACAGGAGATGGGACAGGGTATGCAGAACCACCCGTTAGCAACGAAGGCAACGGCAGAGGCACAACCTAACGGCAAGAGTACGCTGAGGGAGGTAGTCACAAAAGTGGATAGTGCAGTAGGACCGAACGACAAAAAAATGAAAACTGAACCGGAACCGGAACCGAAACCGGTAAAAACCGAAAGTTTGTCCGGACCCAAGGATAAAAATCGCGGCACAGTGGGAGCGCAACGACGACAACAGGATAACTCAGACGTGTTAATTGTAGAGGCACGAGTGAAGGCGGAATTAGGGACGTACAGTATGACACGGAAGGACCGCTACAACCATTTACGTGGGAAGCAGAACCAGAGGAAACGGTACAGCAAGGAAACTTAAACGATGCGCTACTGGCGATGGGGCTGCAACAAGTGCGGACCCCAGCGACCGGGAATTGTCAAGCTTATAGTGTCGTGCAGGCACTTTTTAACTCCTCACTAGAAGACAGCCCCAACATCCTAGAACAGGCTACGGCGTGTCTAAAAAAGGAGGGGCAGCGAGGGGAATGTCGGACTTTAAGGCGAAGTTCCCGGCCGGGGTACGCAAACAGACGTTACGCAGCCTGGGCAGGGGATACGAAAAAATGGCGGCTAAACATTCCGAATTGGAATTCAAGCAGTATCTGCAGGATTACGGCAACAGTCCGTCTGAGTTAGATGCGACGGTAAGTAGTCAGAATTGGGGGAGTAACGACACTCTAATTTGTTTAGGCACGCTCCTACAAAGACACATATTTGTGATAAGCATGGATGTGGTAAGCGGGAAGCCAGGGGTTATTCACTTCTCGCCAGAAATCAGGGTGCAACAACGGTGTAAATTTGCCACGTGTGGAGAATTTCCCATCTCTTTAGGGCAATGCATCAAGGAAGTGATCAAGATGAAAAACGCGGTTAAGGAAGGCAAAGGTAAGTTACCCCTGGTACTACATTTCGAGAACATTCACTATCAGGCCTATGTACACGGCTGGAGGTCGACAGAAGGAATGACTACGGTAGTACCAGTACAGCAGGACGTTGTGATGTCTGACTCAGTTGGAGGAGGAGGATCGAATAAGCGGACGCGAGGAGAGGTAGGATCGACCGAACCAGGGGGACAATTGGTAAGTGTCCCCATGGACTGGTCGCCAGGGAATTTGATTCGTGCGCAAGTTGAACAGTTACTAAGGGAAGAGGATGCACGGCATCACGGCTTACTAAAGTTTCTGGTGGAAACAGCCATGTATCTGCCGGAGCATAGACAAGCGGAGCTATTACAAGCAGACATTGAGGAAGAGTCGGTATGCCAAATACTGGCAAAAAGATACAATATCTCAGCGGGGATATTAAGGGAGTGGCACAACACCACACATGGAACGTTAGCGTTGACAGACCAGCCGGATCAAGGACAGGGGGAGGAGTCAAAGGTCTCAGTGAGGGCACAGTCGGAAGACACCAAGGATAGCAAGCAGATCACAGATGCGGAGCAGCAGCGGACGCGAAAAAACGTGCGGTCGACGAAGCCTTCCAGTCCTCCAAGAAGGAAGTGACAGCAGGCACAGAAGCGGTGCAGAGGGATCTATTCGCAGCGAGTCGATTGGAGAACATGGACTTAAAACCTTCCGGGGGTACAGAATCCCTAGCGGAGCAGGTGTGGAATTCGATGGGTCAGGTATGGCCACATCAGCAGGTGGTACCATTCCCGACAGTAAATGCATCGCCAGATGTGTGGTTGAAGGCCGTGAGGAAGGACAGCCTGGCGCTCGCACAACTCATGGAATATAGTGACAAGCCGCACATCGGTATCAGGAGACTTAGTAACGAAGTGATTGTCGAAATGGCAAAAAAAGACTGGAGGCGCCAATTTTGGGAGGAGTTGATCACCCTGGGAACCTCAGCTGGAGCACAGTCAGAAGTGGAGATTTTCCTAAAGGATTGGGCTCAGCGCGTAAGTATTCTAGTGGACGAAAAACAACGCGAAGTGATGCGAGCAAGTGGGCACCATTGGAAAACCCTAAAGGAGCTCAATTATGGCGACAATCAGATGTGGCAGTTGTGTGGACCACATCGGCAGCTAAAATTTGCTTTCACGGCATTGTGCGCCCATGTATACAGCAAACAACTAGCAGCAATTATTGGAGAAGCAGCGCTCCCGAAGGATCCAATCTGGGTGAAGATCAGACGTTATGAGACGGCCCGCGTACGAATACCGGGTTTTCGCGTGTTAGCAAAAAGGCTGGAGGAAGACGATAGCTCTGCGTGGATGGACATGACAGATTTTTTCATAACAACATTAACTAACGTCTCTCTGAACAACAGGGATCCAGAATCCGTCGATATGGAACAGGTTAACTCAGTCAAGCTACGAGGGGCACAAGCGCCTCATTGCTACTAAGGGCAAGACACGCGTCAACACGGAAGAGGAGGACATATCTGCAATAATCAAAGAGATGGATAGATATAGCAGAATAACGGTGGCGAGGACAGAGACGAGGGATGCGATCCAACACAGGACAGAAGGAGGCAGTGGAGAGTCGGACTTTCGAGTGATCACGCAGAATGTTCGAGGTTTCTCGGTAGGATCCAGGCTTGCATGGCTACAATCGTGGAGAAACTTACCGGTGAAAGCACGCCCCGTCTGTATTCTGATTCAAGAAACGCACATCACAAGTAGAAAGGAGGCCGCAGATCTAACGACGCAATGGGAACGTATGTGGAATCATACGGATGTCACTCATCGTTTGGCTTTGTGGAGTGTAGCGCTGAAAAAGACAGGTGGCGTGGGAATATTACTAACACCGAGGCGAGGATGGACACTACGACCGTGGCGGATTAGCGGCTGGACGGAGCGGATCATAGCGGTGGAGATTAACGACTGGAAGTGCGTAAACATATATGCGCCGTCAGCAAGTGAGAAGGAAAGGGCGCAGTTTTACAAAGGCATTGAAACGTGAAACCTACAGCAGCACCCAAACGTGATTCTCGGTGGGGACTTCAATTGTGTGGAATCCCCACCGTTAGATAGAACGGGGCCTATGCGCAGACGAACCACGGAATGCCCAGAGCTGACAAGACTACTTCTCAGGTGGAAGATGAAGGACGCGGCCTTGGTACAGTTTACGGCGGGGCAATGCGAAGATAGGGAGAATGTTCTTGACTACACGTTCTGGCGTGGGGAATCAGCCAGCCGAATCGACAGATTCTACATTTCCGAAGGGAAATTTGAGTGGGTCAATCGAGTCAGTACCAGTATGCCCGGTGTGCCGTCGGATCATGATCAAGTCGAGATTCTAGTACGTCAACCCCGGAGCAGAAAACAAAGAACAAGAAACCACCATTTCCGATTACAATACCCGATCCGAGGGGCCGGGGGAGTGAGAGTGCAAGAGGAAATTAAGGAACTAATTGAGACTTGTGATGTAATTGACTCAGCCGGGGCAGCACGGTGGGACTCGGTCAAGGATTCGTGGGTAGCGGCTATAATAAGAGTAAGGTCGAGAGTGGCGCAAAGGAGGAGACGACATGCAAAACATCTGGAACAGGCACTATATGGACGAGTAACAAGTCGAGATCAAATTTTGCAGATCACGGAAAATGAAGTCACAAGGTGTAATCAGGTAAGGATTGCAAGACGGTTTTGTCGGTCTAACGAGAATCTCCGTTGGCTGTATCAGCGAACAGCGACGTGGGAGAGAGATCAACGAGTGGAGGAGATCATTTTGCAGGACCAGTCAGATACGCAAGCACCGGACATGTCCATACCAGATAAATTTGTGTGGACTTGGCAGCAAATACTTGGAGCAGTACATAGAAAAATACAGGACAAGGAGGTGACACAGCAGATCCAGGCGTTGGTGGTGGATTGGTCGCACCGGCGGGTCTCCTCTGTGGAAAACGACAGTCTTCTGGCACCAATACAGGCGGAAGACATTAAACTAGCGATCAAACGACTGGAAAGAAGGAAAGCTGGTGGACCCGACGGGCTTAATAACGACTTCTTCAGGGATTTTGCAGAGGAACTCATGCCAGATTTGTTACAAGTGTACAACGATGTACTAAATGGGGCACAGCCACCTGACTCGTTTCTGGAAGCAGTGATCATTCGACTCAAGAAAAAGGGTGAGTCAACTAATGCAATGGACTATCGTCCCATATCTTTGTTACAGACGAGTTACAAGATATTTGCGAAGATCTTGGCGTCGCGAGATTAGTCGGCGATTCACAGCAAGGATTTGTACATGGACGACGGATGGACCGTGCAGTTGTGATGATGATGCAAATATTACAGCAGCAGCAGCAGGATCAAGATCAGACGAAATCAAGTGATTACGATGGTATTTTGCTAGTGGATTTTGCTAAAGCCTACGACACAGTGGATAGGTACTATTTGATGTCGACTTTGAGAAGTTTTGGGTTTTCGGAGCGTTTCATAGCACTTATGAAGGCGTTGCACCACGGAACTTCGGCGCGGTTTCTAGTGAATGGACAACTATCGAAGTCGTTTCCGGTAATTTCGGGGATACGCCAAGGGTGTCCGCTGGCACCCTTGTTGTTTATATTGGCTGTGGAGCCTCTGGGAATGGCGATAGAACAACATCAAGGGCTACAAGGAGTAACGATCAGAGGAGACATTTCGCACCGGGCACACACCTTTTCAGCATTTGTGGACGATTCCACGATTTTCTTCACAAAAGAGGACCAAGTTGAAGAGGCATTAACAATTTTGGAGCGTTTTGGCAAATTATCCGGTCTGACAATGCAACCTGCAAAAAGTCATATTCTCCCGCTGGGACAGGCATCGTCACGGTTAGAGAAGCTGGGGATTCCATTGATAAAGGAGAACGACACAGTACGATACCTGGGTTATCAAGTGGGTAAGCATAACATGGCTGAAGCTAACTGGGCTGAGCTTATACGGGCGGTACAACGGAGGCTACTAACGGCTACGAAGTCTGGAACGTCGGTAATGGAACGTGTCACCCTTTTCAACTCGATCGCACTGCCAGCTATTCTCTTTACGGCAAAAGTTTTCGAACCGGATCAGCAGACGTACAAGGATCTGATCCATATGCAGAAGAAGTTTATCTGGAGCAACAAGACAACATGTGAACCGGGACGACACAAGATGTCGCCACATCTACTGTTCATACCAAGACATGCGGGAGGATTAGGGCTGATTTCGATCCCAGTCGCTATCCACACGTTAGCTGTAAAGGAGGCAACGATGTGGTTACTCGAGCCGAATGACAGATATACGCAAGCGTGGCGTAACTGGCGTCACTTGGTTAAACCGGATAATACTAATGTGTGGGTGTCTCCATGTAGGACGACTGGGTGGAGGAAAACTACAGGAAGGGGGCAGAAGTTGTCACCGGTGCTTTTCCACCTCTCGAGGGCTTTAGGGCCATCGCATGACGAAGTACCACTGATAGAAAGGTACGTGGCAGTTAATTCAGCCGTTTTACATAGGAAATGTGTCACACAGCCAGTCAGTTCGAAGGAAATCCTGCGTCGAGGAGAGCAAGTCCAAGTACAAGCTGATGTTGACGACATTGACTGGCACGAGTATGGCAGACAAACGCTTAAAGCTTTCTGGGGAACCTTTTTGTGGTGTAACAACCCCTGGATCAGGGACGAGAACGCGGATGTACTGGCACCATCAAAATTTGCGAAACTGCCGGAGTCTACCATTAAGGACCTACACATCAGAAGAGTCGGGAGGGCCACGTATCATTGGACAGTGCAAGGAACGGAACAGATCAGTCACTCTCGAAGGATGGTAGGGCGATGGCTGTTAAGTATAATCTTGTGCTCGCCGAGGGTGGAGATTGGCGAAGAAATCGGGGAGGCGGGACGACCGAAGCTTCTGAACATTCACGACCAATGGAAATCAGTGGCATGGAAGTTTGACACAGCAAGAGAAGTGACAGGCACATGTACATCAACTGGTCAAATGTGGACGTTGCGACAGCGTGACGACGGCATTTACTGGGACGAACCAGAGGGCAAATCAAGGATTAGACGCAACAATAAGGAGGACAGCGATTTGGGTGAACATCAACAGTTGAAGGGACTTGTGTTTGCGGCACACCCAAGATTGCACAATTATCCCTGGTCGATCAAAGAAGGGGTAAACATTTGCGCGGTGAAAGGTTGGATCAGACGTTCTTTTCGCGGATACTATTATCAGGCGCTATCCAGTGCACTTCCAAGAGTACGAGATCGCTGGAAACGCATGCGAGAAAAGTCAGAATGGAATTGGAATATGCAGGAGCAGACACCTTCGGAGCTCTGGAAGCATGAACACATGCTATCTGACTATCAATTGTGGAGCATTTATCGAGCAGCTACGTTCCAATTAAATGTCTATTATGATGGATATTCTACACAAGGAGGGTGTGCACTGGATGAGCAGTGTAAAACACCTGGGAAAGGGGTCACACATATTGTGTGGGGGTGCAGTCGGGCTAAACAATTGTGGGCCCGACTTTTAAAATGTTGGAACGGGCGCAGTGTCTTGAATGCTGAGCTGGAACAATATAGGAGAAACGTCGCAACTCGCAAACCGCCGGAAATTTCGGAGGCACTGATGCACTGTTTGCATATGAGATGTGGAAAGAGAGCAGAGGAGTGTAAGGAAGCGCTTGCACGCGTGTGGAAAGGAATTTGTTCGCTTGGAATTACGTTGTTGTGGTTTATGCGAAACGAACGCGTCCATAAAGGGATTCAGAGAAGCGCGTAAGAACAATTACAGTTGATCTGGTCAAAAACTATGAAGCAGTTGTTAGCAGTGGCTTATTTCGAAAGGAGCAGAACAGCGACCAGACTTCGCGGGATACGCATGCTCATCGGTTTGGAGTGTTTGCAAGAGAATTACCAGGGTCAGTCAAGTGATGAACACAGTGTTTTACTACCTGTTTCACAGGTGGATAGTTCATCAGAGACGGATGTGGGTTTAGATCTAGCACTCAGAGATTTTATTGTAGCTAATAGGTAATTACTAAATAGACTGCGATTGAACAACACTTCATTAAATGCTGATCTTTTTGTCTGTTGCATCTGGGCATAAATACAACTCCATGGGTCCTTGTTATTCGCACCCATGTACCATAACATAAGGTACACCGACCTCGGTTGGTGCAGCCGCGAGTATGCTAGCACCGCACGTATATAAAGGAGAGCCCGTGAGTTGCGTGGCTTTAATCTCCCAAACTTCCTCGGGAGAGAACCAAACGTCCGGGTGACGACTTCGGAGGGTACATGCTTCATATTGTTCGGGAATTTTATCAGTTGTAGGTAAAACTAGCTTCTGAAGACGTGCTGCTACCTCCGTCAGGTCTTCATCAGAGAAGCCCGAACCAACTTTCCCAATCGCTTCGAATTTCCCGCTTGTGGGATTGTATGTGGCCATGAGAAAGGAACCAAACACTCCTGTACGTCGACCTTTGCCGTAGATTGCTCCAATAGGAACCAAATCCAGCGTATCTGTTAGAAACGTGCCCTGTTCACTCGAACTTGCTGACGTCGAGCCGTGCGTTAAGTAGTCATGTTTTAACTTTATCCACGAATATGATCGTTGTCCAGCTTTATACTCGGCCTCTTCATCATCTAGTAGCTTGACCATTAGGCCTTCACAGCCACAAGTCACTGCTTTTGAAAGACACTCTTGAATGTCGGTATTTTCGGCTCCTGACGCCAAGCCTATATCCACGTACTTGACAAATTCAACATAACCAACATACCGTTGTTCCTCAAGTACATTGTGCAAGAGCGTTCGTCGCTCGCGAAGACGGTGCTGTAACATTTCCAGATAGGGACAACCGGTTAGATACAGCATCAAAACAACAGGTTTCTCATTGGACTTACCTGGCATCATTGACAGCAAGCAAGTCGAATAAAAACAGACAAAACTCGGACGTACTGTTTGTTTGCAACATTTGAAAAGGGCGAAACGTGCCCTTCTCCCGATCCAGCGCAACGACTTCTCCTTCTACGATAAGTGATACTACCGCACTCGATCTTTGCATTCTGTGATGTCACACGCTTCTCTAACACTGACAAAAGGGATGAAAATCGCTCCGTGACGTCCTCCATATTGCGACTGAAAATGCGCTTCCCAGAGCATTCGTTTGACAGCGATAGGTGCACCTGAACACGCGCACCGTCGTATTTGTATTCACAAGTAGCTGTGCGGCTTATGGACTTGTCAATGTGCTCTAGAACGGCGGCGACACTGGACACGGGGTTCGCAGACATTGTCAGGACTGGGACACTTGTCACGGGGCGAGCTTCATTGTGCAGCAACTTTATTCTTTGTTCAGTTTCTTTATGCTGACTGACATGTAAGATCTGGGCCAGGACATTGTAGTTTGGATGTTGGGCGTATGCCAGGATTACAGTGTCAATCCAAAGCTTTGCTTGCGTCAAAGTTGCAACTTCTTGATCACTAGACTCAGCTGAAGGCAAACTGGCCAGGGCCAGAGCTGAGAGAATGGATTTTTCCTCCATTTCAATGCGCAGATTTTGATGCTACTGAACACAAATACATTGACATCATTAGAGCAGTTTTCAGCACACACCGTCAAGAGATTTTACGCACCGCCAGCATTCGGATGACCATAATCCGTTCTTCCGACCGACCACCTTCAAGAGCAAAAGACGAATAAAATAATAAAGCCGTCAGTCATCACCTCGCTCTCGTTCTCACAAAGCTTCTAAAAGCCCCCCAACCTGCATTGCTGAAGCAGTTGTAGTGCCAGTTGCTGCTTTCTCGTCGTTCCGCCTGTTCCTTCATCCTTTCCAATTGCTCTCAACGTTTCATGCACGGCTTGTATACTCAATACTTTGTCTCTCTCATCTAGTTCTGGAATCACAATATGTCCGTTATCCAGCAGTGCTTCGGTAGCTTGTCCGTAGTCCGGATACGTCGATAAGAACTTGTCCACATCTTGTGTCGAGTCAAAAGCTCCTTCTTGCTGAATTTGTAATTGATTCAACAACTTGGCAAAACTCTTGGCACCAAACCGAAGCTCCAAACCTTCATAGGGCGGCGCGAGCTGTGACGCCGTGAGGTACAAGGCACTTGCCAGCTCGTGAGACGTGGGTAAAGCCAACAGTCGACCGAATTCAAATAGTCGAATACTGGCTAAACGTGAATTGTTTTTCACTTTCTACGACTGAAAATCACTTTTTGAAAGAAAAACACTCACCTCAATGGCGAGCAAGAGACTCGAAGGAACCAGGATCACGAGAGAGATGGAACCGTCGTCCGATTCAGACTTGTCCTCCTCTCTCTTATCTCTCCTTCTGATTCATCACTGCTGTCTTCGACACTGAGGTGAATCGTTCCACTCCCTATTGACTGCTTTGTGCTTCATTTATTACGGTACATTGTACCTGCTTTATGGTACAGGGTGTATCTGGGGGGTGCGACCGTCGTCTCTTGTGTTCTTGGTGGCCATATCGTTATATTTCGATCATGTTGCGCAGTGGTGTACGACTGGTGTGGTCTGTTCGCTGTCCGAGACCTGTCATTCGTGATGTCGTCTCTAAAGTCGAGACAAGCGCTAGAGCAGCTATAACTGCAGTTGCAAAGTATCCGAGACGCTGCAAAGGAATGTGAGGCTACAAAACCCCCGGTGGTTCGTAGCAAGTACGAGTGGATTACAGCTCACGAGGCGCAAAAGGAGTGCTGGTTCTGGGATGGGAGGGAGAAGTACTAGTACCGAGTTTTGTGCCAATAAACTGTACTCTATAGTCCAGTGAATCAGCTTCTTCTAGTGATACAAGAGACAGCGATTTCCAAATTGTTCCAACCCTGAAACGAGCACAGAATGAAAAGGCGACGACAAAGAAGATGGATATTTGAGCTGACCCTTGAATGGACAGGCTTAAAAAGCACAACACCAGCAAGCTGGACAGATATCACTATAAATCGTATTTATGAGCCGACGCATGTCATGTTTGTCATGTTTGTTGTCAACATGTCGAGGCGCCGATAGGAGCAAGGATAAGTCAAGCACGAAACCTAGAACGAAGTCCTTGGACTTGATCTTACGAGTGGATTTTTACAAGTCAAATGATACGAGCCAAGACTATTTCATAGTACCGTAGAATATTGAAGGAAAAACAAAGAGACCTCTGGTAATTTTCTGCCTACGCCACTAACGTGTAAAGTTTCTAGCGTCTCTTCCCTCCACTACTTTTTCACGAACACTATTGTAGATAAAAAAAAAAGAAAAAGCATACCAACGTGGAGTGGGGATCGATTTTATTTCCTCTGTACCGACTTAGAGATACGACAAAGTTAACCCTATTCAGGATGGTGTCCCCAGAGAGGACTGAGCTCGTTGATATATTCCGTGTTTTGGGCACCGAAGAAACCAACAAGTTGTTGGCCATCGGGGCCCACCCGCGGATTCGGCTTCGCGTTACCGAATGAAATGCTTTTTTTTCCCGTGGTACCAAGATAGATGTAGTTGATGGATCCATTCGGATTGGACAAAGCCGAAAATTCACTGATGTATTCACCGACATCAACGTTTTTTGTTTCGCGTTTACCTGTTCTGTAGCCGTGGAAATGAGAAGCGCCATTTTCAAAGTATAGGCCAACACCGTAGAGAATGTCATCGTTATGATAGATTTCGAGAGAGGTTAACTGTATTCCATCCGCTTCTCTTTTATCATCTGCAAATTGGGTAGCTTGAACAAATACGGCGCTTGCGGCGAGAGCACAGGCAGCGAGGGTTCTCCAGTAGAACTGCATGGGGAACAAGCTTGACGATTGGAGGGTAAAATCGAAAATGAAACATTGAGGACTACAGTTAATGTTTGAAGCAGACTGTGGGTGGTGGTAGGTAACGAACGTCCCATCCTGTATCCTCTCATTATGCAGGTGCTACTTTATCCTTCAATGATAATGTAGAGAGAAAGGGAGGACTACAATTAATGCTTGAAGCAGACCGTGTCTGCAGGTAGGTAACGTCCCATCCTGTATCCTCTCATTACGCATGTGCTACTTTATCCTTCAATGATAATGTAGAGAGAAAGAAAGTACATGTACATGTACTGTAACTACAATGAAAAGTGTGTTTTTCTCAGGAGAGAATCTTTCGTAATCCTTTACTATAACGTGCCTCTGTAGGCAGGTCCCTTACCTATACATATAAGTTCACTTGAACTTTGTATAAGGTAAACTGCCAATTTGGGGCCTTCTTTAATTTCTGTACAATTTGGGGCCTTCTTTAATTCTGTACAACACTGTACAGAAATTGTACAGAAATTAAAGAAGGCCCCAAATTGGTGTTGTAGTCATAAACTTTTCACCTATTTATAAATCTGTCTCAAAAAAATATACTGGGTAAAAGTCCAACTAATTAGGATTTTTAGATCTATCGCTAATGGGCTAATGCATCAACTCTCTTCGCGTCTCGCAAAAGTACGAAATGCCAATTTGGGGGCCGCTTTTTTATATGGGTTCTTGTATCACCTTTACCATACCTACCCCTTTTAATATCAGCAAAAAAGATCAACCAACTGGTGCGCTGCCATTATTTTGTCAACCCTACTTGGGCAAAACCAGGAGCGGCCAAATTGGTACATAGCCACTGTAAGCAGAAAATCACCAAACGTTTTCACGAAAACCAACTTCAATTTTCAGCATTACCGTATTCCTTATGTGATTGCCGACGTTCAGTCATTACCGACAGATACCAGGAGCAATGGCTGAGCAGACAAGATCGTACAGCTGCAATTTATGTCCTTGCCGACAGCTCAGATCAGTGCAGAAAACACCCTTCCAAATTATAAAAAAGCCGTCAAAATGACCATGGGTACAAGCTCGGAGAAGCTGTCAACACCAACGGATTTCAAAAAGCTCATATTGTACCGTATATGCCAGCAGATACCCCACGGCCGTTATATGAGATTGATTGATAGCGTTGTTGACGATCTTTCGTGCGTTAAACTTTGTGGAGTTCGAGACCGCTAGCCAGCTGCGGATATTTCACCTCATAATCTGTTTGAGCAACAGGTAGCCATTTTATTTACCCATACTGAATTCCTATACAAGCGCTTTATATGAGATATTTCGTACGTTTCATAACACATTGTCTCGTTTGTACTGTAGCAGCCTGCCGATAGTACACGTACATCGATACGACACGTTTTTGTAGTGCAGGTAGCTTTTTTGTTTTGTAGAAGGGATCACACCAAATCGTGAAGATAGCTGTCGGCATCGCATAAGGAATGTGGTAATCACATCCGTCATCAACTGAAACTACAGTAACGTTACTGTAGCTCGAACAAAAGGGCGGCTAGTATATTTTCTGCTACAGGTAGTAGTGGTTCTCACGAATACCGGTAGAGGTAGAATGGAAGGTTGAGTGATGGAGTTGACCAATGAAAATTCATCCTCCCTGTACCGTTCGTGAGGACCTCGAACTGGCTTATTTCATTCTCCAAAAGTTAGTCTTTTCTTTTAAACTGTGGTCGGCACACACAAATACTAGCTGAGAGATAACGTCTAGATGGAATAGAATCACAAAATGTTTAAAATGCGAATTGTGTCTTAAACGTTAACTCACTCCTGTAACTTACTTATACATTATTCACTATAAAGTTATATTGGGCTCTAAAAGTAGCTCATTCTACTCAGGAATAACAGCCAATTACGAGCATTCTACGTCAGTCTTTTTGGCGAATCACATGCCAACCTACTGCATTTCTCCAGCCTCCTCTTTTATTTTTGAATGACAGATCGAGAAGGATGAGGTAGGATTCATGATGGATCTGGGAGTTGCTAAGGAGACAGAACTCGAAACGTAAACAAAATCCTTCAAAAAATAAACAGAGGATACAAATTATAAACGAATATAACAAGAATTAAACAAATGACCCCAAACACCAATAAAAAATGACAGGAATGATCAAGAGAACAATAACCGCCAATCAATTTTATGGAATCTCAAATGATCACAATTTATAATAGCATCTAACAGATACTTCGTTCTTTAGGTCACAATTGCAGCAATAAAACAGCAGTCTCATACGGTCTTTGTTGGTCTCATGGAGGAGGTGAAGCGATTTTATCATTTCAGGTTACATGGACTAAAACCTGTCCTACTATGTTGCTGATTTTGGCCTCGATTTTATCGGTAACGATTTTTTTATTACAGGCAAATGCCGTAAACCTGCATACGAACGCAATAGCAACGTGTGCTCATTCATCAAGCTTACAACGTGTTGGAGTAAATGGCTTGTCTCAGTACATTTACCCTTTCATAAGAAATACCTCTTATATATAATAAGGAAGCATTACCCTTTGTACTCTTTGAAGAATAATAACACACAAGAGGATTAGTGGCATTGAATCCGCTACACTTGCACTTATATGTGCATATATACATGAAGTGTTAATGTTTCTACTGAGGTATAGGAACTCTACCTGAATGTCTCTACAGACATAATGCTTAGTGTCTTTGATAAAAGTAAAATATAATTCTTTTTGCCTTCTTGCAAGCAAGTTCTTTCTCTACCTTCACTACTTCTACGCGCAACGTGCTATCACTTCAACAGGTTATGAGCCCAAGCTCCACCTCATCCGATTTTCCTCGCCTGACCGGGTCCGACAACTTTGACGTTTGGAAGACCCGTATCCAAGCATACCTCGACGGGAAGAATCTCCTCCGATTCATTGAAGACCCAAACTACGAGCTCAACCCAACCGTTGACGATGACGACGAAGACATGGTTTCGGTCACCGACGATGATCCAGATTCGGATTCCAACTGTGATGAAGAAGATAACTCGCGGGACGAGAATTTGGAACCGGATCAAGAACTCACGACGAAGAATAAGATTTTGTGACATCAACCGACGTCCAGTAGTTCAAGGTGAAAATGATGACGACGTACCAGTGCCTACAACCCCTGTTCTCCCTGCGTCTGCTCGAGTCGAGTCTTTCGGAACCCTGAAAGCCAAGAAGCTTGCCAAAGCGAAAGCAAAAGCGGCAAAGGCGAAGGCGCGAACGAAGGCAAAGGCCAAAGTCAAGATGAAAACAAAGATTATTCTGGCTGCTGCACAGACGCGTCGTCTGAATGCTCAAGTCAAGTCATTCTTGACGAAAACACTCGATGACAAGCACATTCGGATCGTCAAGGGCTTCGACAAGGCCTACGACATCTACCAAGCGATATGCGATCGCTATAAGGGCACCAAGGCATACGGTGATCCCTACGGTATCATGAACTACCTGTACAATGCTCGTTACCAGGAAGGTGACGACATGACGGAGTTCATTCTCAAGTACGAGGATGCCATGAGTGGGCTGAATACCGTACTGAACAACAGTTTTGACGACAACGTCTTCTCTGTGTTCCTCTTCAACGCGATGCCTGCATCGTGGGAGAGTGAGATGCGCATTTGGCGCGGAAACCGTGAGATTTTGCCTCTCAGAGAGCTTAAAAGCAACTTAGAGTCCCATGTGACCAAGAAGCTTGCGCAAGAACGATTCGCGCTGTCTCGCGGTACTCCCGAGAGCAAAGAGACCCAGAATGAACGTACTCTGGTGTCCGCTGCATCTGTCCCGAATGCTCAAGCCCTTGCGGGTGTAAGCACCGACAGTCAGCGCATGTGCTCGTACTGTGGACGATCCAACCATACCACGGCTACGTGCCGGGTGTTGGTGAAGGACATGTCGATGGGTCAAGTAAAACCGAATACAGTGATCCCACCAAACTTTAAGTGGCCGGGTACGCGCCCGAGCAACCCACATAACATGCCAAACAATCATAGAAACCGTCAACATCCATATGCACGCGGTTCAAACCGAAATGGCAATAGGGGACGACGTGGCAATGCCCAACGTGAATACGGTCACGGCAACCGTAACAGAGGACGTGGAAATGGCCAAGGAAATTCCGGCTACGACTCTCAAAGTGTTTTCAACGGGTACCATCAGTCCCGTCACAACAACGCCATGATTGCCATCACTACCGCCACCGTGTCGACATTCGGTTTGACAGCCAAGATGACTTCCACGGATGTTGATCCGGTCTGGACTATCGACTCTGGTTGCACGCGTCACGTAACGTATAACGAAGCGTGGTTCACGACAACAACGCCTTTCACAGGCTGGATCACTGTTGGTGGGAAGAACCAAATCCCGATCCTTGCGATTGGTGATATCTCCCTCAATGTCATCGATTCCAAGGGACGACCTCAGACGCTCATGATGCGCAACGTTCTCTACGCGCCCGAACTCAAATTTAATTTGTTTTCGGTGCCTGCGGCTGTGAAGGAACTTCTCTTTTAATCGCATGCAATGCGCGATTAATACGAGTCAACATTTTAGCGTGAAGGCCAAAATTGCCACGCATGCCGACTTGTACCAATTCATGGCAAGTCCGAAGTCGACATCGACTAGCAACCCGACGGCTCTGATCACCCTTCATGGTAAGTCAGCCATTTTACGATTACATAAACGAATGGGCCATCCTAACTTTCGTATATTACAGGCTTTGCCTAAGAATGAAGCGATCATCGATCATGAACTCGATGGAGTAGGATCGCAACTAGATATTACATGTTCTTCATGTTCACTAGCAAAATCACACCGTCAACCATTTAATCTAAATAAAATTGTTGAACGTGCGAAATTTCCTCTTGAAAAAGTTCATAGTGATATATGTGGTCCAATGCCGACACCAAGTCTAACCGGTTGTCGCTATTTTCTAATCTTTATTGATGACTGTACGCGTTTCGCAGTCACATATATTATCAAAGTTCGTTCCGAATTATATGAATGCTACGAAGACTTTCGCCGCAAGGCGCTTAATGTTTTTCGCTCTGATGTTCACACTATCCAATATACGTCCATTAATTATGAACCTGAAATTAAAACTCTTCAAGCTGACAATGCGAAAGAGTATGAAAAACTTGGTCGAACGTTGTGGGAAAAATACGGAACCAAAACGCAATTTACAATGGCATACACACCCGAACAAAATGGCGTAGCTGAACGAAGAATGCGTACCTATATGGAACGCGTTCGAGCTACCCTATTTGAAGGAAATTACCTCGTGGATTATGGGCTGAATGCGTTCGCCACATTACTGACCTGGTGAACATGACCCCCAGCTCTGTTACGAATAACAAAACGCCTTATGAGCTTTGGTATGACAAGAAACCTTCCGTCATGAACCTCCGTGTTTTTGGATGCAAAGCTTTTGTCCACGTCCCAGAAACACATCGGGACAAGCTAGATCCACATGCTACTATATGCATGTATCTCGGTCTACCCGACCATAAGCGTGGTTTTCGACTACTTGATGTTTCCACTGGCAAGATTATCTACAGCCGTGATGTTACTTGACGAAACCGTATTCCCCTCCTTGACATTTTTGCCAACGGAATCAGGATTAGGTAGATCAAATCGATCAGCAGAGCTAGAACAGCCTAATAGGGATGAAACTTCCCCAAATACGGATCGTATTATATTGCCTACGACACCGTATAATGTAACTCATCAACCTACAGAGAATGTTGCATCTAAGCCGGCGAATACATCACTATACTTGCCATCCTTGGCTGATGCTTTGCACCGAAACGAGCAAACATATAGTTTTATTACACAACCATCCCAACGAGGCACCAAGCGCAAGTTTGATGACATAGATCAACTAAATGACGTTCCCCTTGAAAAATCCGTTCCTCTTTTAAATAGTTTTGAGGATATTGCAGACGAACATCGTCGGGTCAATCTCATTTACACTCTACTAGCTATTCGCTATATTGCCGAGCCGCGTACATTCCGCGAAGCTATGACATCTTCTCATGCTGAAGACTGGTTCAATGCTGCTCAATCCGAGATCAAGTCTCATGACGATAACGGCACATGGACACTTGTCCCCCGACCATCAGGAAGAAAAGTACTTCGAAACCGATGGGTCTGGGTTGTCAAATACAACGGCAACGGCGAAGTAGATCGATTTAAAGCTCGATTAGTAATAAAAGGTTTTCTCCAACAGTTTGGTATTGACTACACAGAAATTTTTGCCCCTGTGCTACGAATGGAAGTCCTTCGTCTTCTTCTAACTATAGCAGCGATACTTAACTATGAAATTCACCAAATGGATGTGAAGACTGCTTTTCTTAATGGTTTTCTGGATGAAGAAATATACATGGAACAACCTGAAGGATTTACAATTCCAGGAAAAGAGCATTTGGTGTGCAAGCTCAAGAAGAGCTTGTATGGACTCAAACAGGCACCGCGTGTGTGGTATCAAACCCTCGCGAAATTCCTGGAGAGCATCAAATTCCGACGTCTCATCAAAGATCGATGTGTCTTTGTCGGATCGCTCCATAATTAGACATGCTATATTGCAGTCTATGTTGACGATCTTCTGATCATCGCTCCAGCACCTGCCCTCGTCAATGAAATCAAATCTGCCCTGAAGCAGCGTCTCAATATGACAGATTTAGGGGAGGTGAAGTACTTGCTCGGTTGGTCCATAGAGCGGAACCGCAAAGACCGAGCAATCTTCATCCACCAAGAGAAATATGCAACTAAGGTCCTGGATCGCTTTAAAGATATTGTGACGTATCCCGTCACTACACCAGTTGACCGCAGCATGAAACTGTCTAGTGCCATGAGCCCTCAAACAGAAGCTGATAGAAATATGATGAAAGACATTCCATATCGCGAGGCAGTCGGCAGCCTCATGTATCTTATGATAGGCACTCGCCCTGACCTTGCATACTACATGAGAGAAGTAAGTCAATACCTCTCCAACCCTGGAGAAGAGCACTGGAAAGCAGTAGTTCGAGGTTTCAGATACCTACATGGCACAATAGGCCACGGCCTGACTCTGGGTGGAACCATCCAGCAGACTACCCGTCAACTCACGGACAGTCTTACTGCTTTTTCAGACTCTGACTATGCGAGCTGCTTAGATACCCGACGATCTATAGGTGGTTTTGTGACAATGATCGGTAAAAGCCCGATATCGTGGCTTTCTCGAAAACATCATACTGTGGTTTTATCCACAACGGAAGCTGAGTATATTGCACTCTGTCATTGCATGCAGGAAGTAATATTTCTAAAATCCCTGCTAAGTGAACTTGGATTTCAATCCACAAAGCCAACTATAATTCACGAAGACAACCAAAGTTGCATTAAACTTGCAAATAATCCTGAATTGCACGGTAGATCTAAGCATATCGATATACGCTATCACTTTGTGCAAGAAAAAGTAGAACAACAACTATTTACTATTACGTATTGCAATACAAAGGACATGATAGCCGATATTTTTACAAAGGCACTTCCAAAGCCTCAATTCCTTTATTTAAGAAATAAAGTTGGTGTGACAACTCTTGACAAAATGTCTATGCAAGCAAACAAACAACTTCGTAAAAGATAATTCCCCTAAGGTTTTCCTACGCAGACTCTGTGAGGTTTTCCCTGGTTTAGTAACCAAATTTGACATACATAAACAAAATAAAAAGCTTGAACAGCCTAAGGTTTTCCTACGCAAACTATGTGAGGTTTTCCCTGGTTTAAAAACCAAATCTGACATACTTAAACAAATGAAAGGAGTAAAAAAAAATTTTATTCAATTTATATAATGAAACTCTGCTAATATTTTGGTTAGCTCTAATAATAATCCAAATTTTATTACTAAGTCTCTTTTAAGTCATGACACAAAAATTATTAAGAGTGGTAAGAAGTGCCAATTTCGGCCCGAAGCCTCATATAAGCACAAACCGTACCAAACCCAATTATTTTTACGAAATGAATGCTACCTTGTCGCTGGATCCAAACGCATTATATTATACATTTAAAATACCCATACGGACAGCTGTCAATTTCTAAAATAAACAATATTCTAATTGGCTTATAATACAATAACGGCTTCAACAATGAAATATCACATTGTAGCAAAAGTGCGTAGTGTCAAAATCAATAATTTTATTGCCACTGAGTGTTTAAGAGATAAAGCAACAGCTACATCAATTTTAAGCTTTATCGCAACCTTCTAGGATCACTTTGGACCTACTCCAACTTTTCAAAGGGTAGTATATATTTGTCCAATCAGGATCAAATCAGTCAGTTGATAAATGCACTGATCCAATCCAGAGGGGCTGTTGGAGTAAATGGCTTGTCTCAGTACATTTACCCTTCTATAAGAAGTACCTCTTATATATAATAAGGAAGCCTTACCCTTTGTACTCTTTGAAGAATAATAACACACAAGAGGATTAGTGGCATTGAATCCGCTACACTTGCACTTATATGTGCATATATATATGAAGTGTTAATGTTTCTACTGAGGTATAGGAACTCTACCTGAATGTCTCTACAGACATAATGCTTAGTGTTTTTGATAAAAGTAAAATATAATTCTTTTTTCCTTCTTGCAAACAAGTTCTTTCTCTACCTTCCCTACTTCTACGCGCAACGTGCTATCACTTCAACACAGCTGATGCAACAGTGGATGTTGAACGTTGATTGGTCCAACCAGCGCCTCCAGAAAATTTGGTCCAATTCTGCAAGGGGGTCATATACTAACAACTTAACAAATAGAATTTCGTTTTGCCACTAAGGATGTTACTTCGTAGTACGTAGGAAAAAAGTTTTCCGGGTGCACATAAAGACGAAACGGAGCAGTGTCATTCTTTACTTTTTGTATGATACCATGAGAAACTGTCATCGTTCACACAGGCAACTACAGTAAACCCGCGAATATGCAGTGCAAGGTAAAGTATACATTGATCAAAGATAAAAGTTAAGCGCTAAAGTACAGCGACACGAGCTGCGGAGCACCACGATAGGGTCGTTTGATCCGACTGCTCGTTCGGCATAAAGACAAACGTGGCTGTTCTTTAGTGCCCTGAAAAAAAAGACCGTGTACCACACGACGAGATTGATGACACAAATCAAGCTTTCTCAAGAAATCGACGGACTGCAGTGGTGATAAGTCATCGAGCCTGCTTTACGAACCATCCTCCCTACTCACCACCAAAACAACGAATCAACCAACTGCACTTAAGCTCATTATGTTCCCATCTCACCAGTCAGGGGACATGCCAAAGTAATCCTCCATGGCATCTTCTCCGTCTTCGTCCGTGGCAGCTGGATCCTCCATAACTTCATCGTCCGTATTTGTATCATAGGTTAATCTTTATAATCCACACCCAGTATCGTGAGTCTATAAGGTCGAAAAGTTTGACTAAAAAAAACTCACCCCTTGCAGATACACGTGAAATACAGCACTTTTTTCTGTATCTTATTGTAGAAAAAGTAGTTGAATGACCACCTGATCCAAAAATACTCTCATTAATTCAATGTATATATATATATATGTACATATAGTATACGTACAAATTGCCGTCCGAAAAAGGATCCGAGTCCATATCAGGTATGTAGCTGTATACATCACACTCTTCAAGCCGAATGACCTCGGCTACACCATTCCACATCTTTTCGACAAAACCGTTTCCTTCGGCATCAAACAACTCAGCCAGGTCGTGATTAATGCGGTGCAACGCTATCCTAAAATCCGCCTCTTTACGAAACTGCTCGGGTCGGACAGTGCTAAAATCGTAGTCTGGAAAGCTGGCGTTCATAGTCGAGATGAGGTTAATCAGTAATTTGCGGGTAGCTGGAGCGGCGATGGGTCCCAACGGGGACGAACCCAACAAGTCCGCGGACGACGCCTCAATCTCTTGTTGATAATAGAGCTCGAGACTCTTGGCAAGACGTTTATCGCTGCCTGCCTTCTTGCACGAGTAGACTTCCAATTTCCCATTCAGCACACGATCACCAATCTCATAATTGTCCAGGATTGAGTTGAGCCACGACAAATGCGGCTCCTCGAGGTACTTCATCTTGCGTCTCGGTGGTGACGTTGACAGTTAAAGATTGTTTGTCATGGAAACTGTGCCTCTGTCGCTTGCAAGGGATAGGGCTGTAACCTGTAGAACGCAATCTTATGAAACGTCTCTGTCCCCAAATCCTGTAAAAACGAGTTATTTGAAGGAATTGTCGTGTAGCCCACACTACTTTTTTAAATAATCATGCGGCGCTCGGCTTTACGACGACACGAGACCTTGACGGATAAGTACCGCATCTTAGGCAAGATTGGTGAAGGGACATATGGTATGGTCTTCAAGGCTGAAGCATACTCTTCTGCGATACTACCGCGCCCGTCATCAGGTAGTGCATCGAACGTTGCTGAGGATGAAGAGCCCATGACATTCGCCATCAAGCTGGTTAAGTCCCATAAAGAAGGCAAAAACGATGTGGTTTTATCAAGTGCCACCGTCCGAGAAATCAAATTACTGCGGGAACTGCATCATGATAATGTGGTTCATCTACACGACGTTCATGTGGATCCACGGGATAAGTCACTGGCTCTCGTGTTTGAGTATGGCGACCACGATTTACATGATATTATCGTACAGAGCAAGCAAAAGCCATTGGGCGAGTATACGCGCAAGTCGCTCATGTATCAAATCCTTAAGGGTGTGGACTACATGCACGACGCGTGGGTTATGCATCGAGACATGAAACCGCAGAATATCCTTGTGGTGGGACATGGACGAAAGCGCGGACAAGTGAAATTGGCAGGTACATAAACTTATACAGTGATTATGTCAGATGGAGTCTTACTTATATTTTTTAAATTTTTTATTTATTTGTCTAGATTTAGGTCTGGCACGAATCTATAAAGAACCCATCAAGGCGTTATCGGACGTCGAGCGCGTCGTGGTGACGCTCTGGTACCGTGCACCGGAATTATTGCTCGGTGCGAAACATTATACCAAGGCGGTGGATTTATGGGCTGTTGGCTGCATCTTTGTCGAGCTAATTAATACGCGCGAGTTATTCTGTGGCAAAGAAGTCGAGGGCTCGAATGCGCCTTTTCAAAAAGACCAACTCGATAAAATCTTTAAAGTACTGGGGATGCCAACGCCGCAGACGTGGGAAGGACTCGAAAACTTGCCCGAATATAATCACGTCGTACAAATGGGTCGGGAACGCAAGTACCCCACGCAGTCAGAACTGAAGAATGCGGTTAAAGTTGGTCCAGGTCGAGCAGGGGCTGCGTTACTTGACCTGCTCTCGCGATTGCTTGAATATGGTGAGTGCTGGGTGTCATGTCTATATTTGTCCGAGTTGATCTGACTGCTTGCGATGACGTACCGGTAGACCCAGAGACGCGCATTACAGCAAAAGAAGCGCTAGAGCACGAATATTTTAAGGAGATTGTAAGCTGCCATGGTTTGTCGATTTATTCGTCACGAATTAATTTTTGTTGTTTACACAACAAATTAGGAGCCAGAGCCGCGCGACTGGGCATTTGACGAGCCTGGAAAGGAACCCATTTCTTTCCGCACCCAAACTGTGGAACCTGTGGCTGAAGAAACGTTGCCTTGGAAAAGCAAGAAGGAGAGCGGACCGGGAGGCGAGAGTAAAGCATCGGAAGGCGGAGGGAGTAGTCCACACCGGGATGGGTCGACGAATCGTTCATTGCAGCATCCCAACGACCAGCGAGGACGCGAGGCGCAGTCACGAAGTCGCAGCCACCAGAACTCGCGAGACGCACAGTTACATCCCCAGCGACGCAATGATCGTAGCAATGGAGGCGACAATAATAATCCAAGAAACAGAGGCGCCCCAGGTGGAGGAAATGCACCAGGGGCATGGAGAGACCGAGGCCCGGGTCGAACAGGTGGACCCGGAGGTCTCAATGCTGGCGCTATGACAGGAGGGAAACGACCAGGTGGTGGTGACCGTAGTGCTTCGACTTCAGGACGTCCTCGAAGTCCGAAGCAACAAAGGCGAAGGTAAGGAAAGAAACGAAATCCTCAGCGCATGAGCTTGAGTTATCTTCCTAGAGTATAGAATAAGAACAACAAAAAAACAATAGGACAGATGATTTCCATCAGACAGAGAACGCAAGAGCAAGAATTGGACCGAGTCGTTGGAAGTGGAAATGCTACAATGGCTATCACTTTTTAGGACTTGTGTCTGCCAGCAAGCGCTCCAAATCGATGATGCTTTCGACGAGTAAATCTTTTAGTTGCGGGAGGTCTTTGCGATAGCTCGAGAGCTGGAACGTCGACCCTTCTTGCTCGATTCCGTACCCAATGCCATAGCATTCGTCGTTGACAGGACCAAAGCTACCGCCTTCCAGAGCGGGACTCGATAGCGTACTGGTGGATAAAATGATTTTGCTCATAATCTCATGCGCTGGCAGTGTATACAACTCTGGCACGTCCATTCCCTCTACTTGCGCCATGGCTCGCAGTGCAAAAAGATGGCGATCAAATCCTTGCCCCATGACCCCGTTTTTCGTCAGCTCACTGTGTTTCGTCACCGCTGCACGCAAGGCTTGAACCTTGTCCGCATCCGACGCCGAAGCATTGACCATTGTACGCACAAAATGTACGGCCTCGTTCGTACAACTGCGCACAGTCTCGGTCCGTCCATGCTTAAAAGCTGCGGTACTTGCACTCTCATACGTCGCTACAAATTTCTGGTGCAATTTAAAGTGCGCTAGCTGAATCGTCATTTGCATGAGACCGTCCGTGCCAATGTCGTACTGTTTGCCAACCGCGCGGGTGACAGGCGTCTCCGCACATGCGACCAGCAAGCTGGTCGTCCACTTTTTATACGTCGTTTTGGCCTCATTGAGCAACTTTTTCAATTCGCTATTCACTTCCCAATCAAGTTGACACGGTTTCATTTGCTTGGTACTTTGTACCACTGGATACTTAACGCTGTCATTGTACATTTCGTTCACGTAGCGTAAGACCGCGACACCGTCACCCCACGCATGCTCAAAATTCACCGACGCTTCGCCATTCGCTGCAATGATCAACTGAAAACTCTTATCGAACCAATGATTCGTCCCATCTCCCAGTAAAAACGTGCGGCTCATCTGTTCCGAGGTCGTTGGAGACGCATGATCCAGACACACGACAAAGAGGGCGCTATCGATCGTTTCCAAGGACGCTCGATTCACTCCACTACTGGCTTGGAGCTTCTGACGTGCATTTGCCCATGCATCCCGATTCATCGTCGTCATTAGTCCCATACCAGTCGCCTCAGACGTGCTCGTCACCAATGGCTCGGCCAAGATCGCTTCAATATGGGCTAAAATATCTTCATCAGGTACGGCATTGCCATCTGCCGTCAACACATCAAACGTATAGAACTTGATGCCTCGCTGTACCACAATATGTCGAGCGTTTGTGACGACTTGAAGTTCATCTTGTCCTAATTTAGGGACTCTCGTGCTCGCAAATAAATGTTTGTATTGCGACATGTCGAGCGGATATGCACCAAACGCTGCAGCACCATAAAAACTTACCCGTTCCGGTAAAAGGCGGCAAAAGTACTGAAACGCCTTCGTTTTGCTTGTCTCAGGTTTCGTATGGAAAAGATCCGGCTCGAGTTGCTTATCACGCAAGGTGCGATATAACCGAACGGTTGACGCAATCAACGAGGTGGCACGTTGACTTGGAGCGTTTTTCGCCGTTATCGGGTCCAGTTTAAGCTTAAGTTGTGGATTGTAATTGATAGGTAACGGCTGACGATCCGTTAAATACATTTCGAGCCACCATTGATTTATGTACGAAGTCTGTGGATTCGCTGCATCACGAGCAACAAGAGCACGATGAAGCTCCAGGCCAACGCCGTTTTGAAAATCATGTACAGCTCGTTGCGTCTCCGCGAGCTGATTGGGGGTCACGACTGGCTCCACGGCCGAGAGGTAGCGCGCTAACGAGTCCTCGAGCTTAGGAATAGGTAGACGCATCAAACTCTTTTGGAAATGGTACGTGGGGATGATGGTCTCTTGAACGTAACCTGCGAGAGACGATAAAGCACGCCGCATGGGCGCGCGAGTGGGAGGACGCACGAACACTTGCATATCTTACTTCAAGCACGCTCAAAATTATGTGAGGACTCGACGTGTCTGATACCATGGTTCAGTGTACAGGTAGATACCGGTATATATCGGTTGTGATGGGATGAAATACATGTACTGTACTTCACTACATTCAAAATCAAGGATGGAAATGATAAGCTCATGTTGTTGTTGTTGTTCAATCGCAGTCTATTTAGTTTTAACTATTAGCTGCATGTATTAATACAATAAAATTCCTAAGTGCGAAATCTAATCCAGTCTCTGTCTCTGATCCTAATAGACAGGTAGTAACTCCATGCGTACATCACTTGACCCTTCTTGGATTCATTCTTGCAAACACTATAACCCGATTTGTAGTTTGATCCCGCGTATCCTTGTTGCCGTCCGACTCTTCTCGTAACAAGCAACCGCTAACATCTGCGTCATGGTTTTCGACCAAATCAACTGCAACTGTTCTTGCGGATTCCGGTGAACTCCTTTGTGCACCCTTTCGTTCCTTACTAGCCATAATCATGTGTACCCATCGAGCATATTCCCCACCACAGTATTTCCAATTCAAGACTACAGTCGTCGGCTCGATGACCACATCTTGTCCGTAACCGTTCCATCAATGATTTCGAAATAACTGGCGCGTTTTTAACAGCAAAGCACCAACGATAGTGCTCTAAGGCAGTGTCATCCACCCGCACACCGTTCCAACAGCTAAGTAGCCTGGACGCCTGGCTGTACCCCCACACAATATGTGTGACCCCTTTCCCTTGTGTATCGCACTGGTCATCCAATGCACACCCTCCTTGTGTTGTATATCCATCATAATAGATATTTAGTTGAAACGTTGCTGCCCTGTAAACACCCCAAATTTGATAATCGGAAAGCATCTGATCGTGACTCCATAACTCTCTTGGCGATTGGTCTTAAACATTTCGGTTCCAGTCTGATTCTTCCCGTCGTTGGCTCCATCTGTATCTGACCACCGTCAATGCTCTTGTCAGTGCGCGGTAGTAAAAACTTCTAAACGTCCTTCGAATCCATTGTTTCACCGAGCTAAATTTAATCCCTTCTTTCACTGCCCAAGGATAATTATGGATACTCGGGTGCGCCGCAAAATTTAGCCCTCGTATCTGCCCTTTCTTGGTGGAGATTCCATTTGAATCCGTCATGATTGGAGTATCTTGTTTCCTGAGACAAATGTGAGGTCAGTTGTACTGGAGGAACCAGTTGTACCGATTCTACCGATTCAGCCGAAAAAACCGGTAATACCGCTTCAAAAATCAGCAGAATCAATGGAAAGTACACCCAGCAAGGAAGAAGTAATATCGGTGAAGTCGGTATTACCGGTTTTAGAATCTCAAGGTAAAGGAGCAGCGTCAGCTGCGGGCCTGATGCAGAGTGTGGCACCAAATGATGTGCAGGTGCCACACAGCCTAGCTCAAGCTCTTTACACTGCTCTAAAGGAAGCGTCGGTGACAAGACCAAGGGCGCAGGCGTGGCTTGACCTCGTACGGGATCTATTTGAAGCCATATATGTGAAAGTACGTGGCCCAGTGTCTCGCTTGTCCGAGGCAGCAAAGAGGTTCCCTAAGCTCAAGGCACCTGAAGCTGATCGCTTGTTGGATTACTTTGAAATTGCGGTAGTCGAAGGGGGAAAGGACTGGACTGAGTGGCGACAACAA